>JASANF010014773.1:0-46061 GCA_030248245.1 Trissonchulus sp. WLG1_4 | reverse complement strand
TTGTTGCCCGGACGAAAAAAAAATTCCCATATGTTCTCATTGATACTAATTTCGCCTAAAAATTAAAATTTTCTCCAATTTTTTTCATGCAACTCTTCCTTTTTATTAACTTTCATCAACGCCAATACATGTCCACAAGAGCACATTACGCTGCAATTGCTTGTGGTGAATATACTGTTCGATATGACGTTCCCGTCTCTTGTTTTAATTTTCTTGCCTGAAAAATTCTGTTACGTCTCCAGTTGACCAAATTTGACCTAAAAATTTAAAATATCTCCATGTTTTTAGTCTCCAGTGTAAAAAAGTGAGCAAAATAAGTGTACAAGGTGCGACTCCCCCCCTATCTTTTTCTAGAGTCTAAATCTTGTTTTTTTATAACTTTTAAGCTTTTTAAACTGTTCTAAACTTTCAAAATCACAATGGGCATCAAGTTGTATCCGACCTGATTCTACTGCACCTGCACGGTGTAACTCCATATTTTAGCACTGTCAATGGGCCTGATAAAAAATATGGCGCAGAAAAATCATTCTACATCACTAAAAAACATTTCTGACACAAAATGAGTGTGATTTATGCGTCTTAAAAAATTGACCTAAAATACGTGTTAAACATAGGGACCCGTCATCAGGGGCCATATCAACACAATACAATCAGTCCATGGGCCAATTTTTTATGTGGAATTATGAGGTCACAGAAGTACTTCATACAGTAAGTTTGGGCCCGCTACTCATCTTCTCAGTACATGCAAGTGATAAATAAAACCTATTTGAAGTGTGTTTTTTACCCGTTTTGGGTTGAAATTATGGGGGTAAAAAAACACACCCAAAATACATTATTATTAGAAAGGTAGCGGAAAGCAAGGTATATATGCCAAAAGAAAGACCACATAAACACTGGCGGTCCCAGACTTCCATTCCGGGGGGGGGGGGCGGGCGGAGGTCTGAAGAAATTTTTTCACTTTTTATAATAGCATTTTTCAGCTTTACGCTATCTTGTTATAGCCGCAGTCATATCAAGGCCAAGGCCGATTCACACGCTGCGATTTTACTGCGATTTTGCTGCAGCGTTTTTGCCGCTGCGGCAAAACGCAGCTTGCCGCAAGCAAAACGCAATGTCTAAACAGACGCAGCGTTTTTAGTGCGGAATGCCTGCGTCTTGAATTTGCCGCAGCGTTTTAAACGCCAGACGGCAATTCGACCTGCGATTTCATTGCGTTTTGATGCTACGTTTGTGTTGGTTTAAACAATTTTTGCTTAGCAATTTGTCGTTTTTTTGTAACAGTGAAGACGCAGCAAACTGACCTGCGAGACGCACCAAGGCCGCAAAGCTTGTTCAGTCGGTGCGTTTCGCTTGCGACACCCTGCGGCTTGCGTTTTGCGTCAAAATCGCAGCGGCAAAAACGCACCGTGTAAATCGGCCTAAAGAGTTGAGTCTGCTTGTAGCAAAAGCCAGTGGTGTATTCAGGAAAAAATGGAAATTTTTTCAATTTTTAGGCAGAATTTGGTCAACTGGAGACGTATCAGAACTTTTCCGACAGAAAAATAAAACACAAGATGCGAACATCAGATCAGACAGTGTATTACACAACTAAATGTAGCACAATTTTACTCGTGTAGACATGCAAATGCAGCATAATGTACTCATGTGTGCACGCATAGGCTTTGATGAACGATAATAATAAAGAATAGTATGTAAGCCACAAAGACGCAGATGTCTGGGGGCGGCAGCCCCCAGGAAAAAATTGGGGGAATTTTTACTGCCCGGCCGCCCCAACCGCCCCCCCCTGGGACCGCCCCTGCACATAAAATGTTGCTGCTATGCACAACATGAAGCGTCAGTGTCAAAAGAGCTTCATGCTACAACCTTATGCGTTTTATGCCGTGTTAAAATTACTAAAAAGTACCTTTTCACCCATTACAAAAAATCGAAAAGTCAGTCCCCCCTCGAAAATATATATACACGTAGGTCGTAAACGTATATACCTCTAGAGGTATAAAAACGCGTATATTTGCTTCTATATAGGCGAAGAAAACGCATTTACAGTTTGCACAGAAAAATAAAATTTTGCACACTTAAATTAAAATTTTGCACAGTTATGCACACAAAATTTTTGAAAAAAAACCCTGGCACAAAGACAAATCTTAACATAGATGCATGAATTTTGCCGACTGTCCGCAGAAAAATTTATCCGTCCGCAAAAAAATTTGGCCGTCCGCAACGTATCCGCACTTCGGATTTTCAAAAAAAAACCCTGGCCAGACATCACACAATAGAGACATAAAAGTTCAAAAAATCAAGCCAGATATCAGATTGGCCAGCTTGTGAAGCACATGTAATGTTTTGACTCACAATTTTTTGCCACAAATAAGAAAAATGAAAAATGAAGGTTCGTTTTTCTTTTGATTTTAAAATAAGTGTCTAAATTTTTTACAATTTATCATTATTGCTGTGAGTACCTTACAGGTTACGCACAGTTTCACAGTTCAAACAGGCATTACTCCACAACGACTCAAGCAATTTGCACTAAATTTTGTGTACATAAACTAGAGCATATGTGCTTTTACTTTGTGTAAAGAATCTAAACAAAATGTTTTTTAATTGTGACGAAATTATCGAATGTGAATAGGTTTTCAAAACGTCATTTTTCCGACTTTGCGACTTCACTGCTAACTGTATGCTGGATCAATTTTTCTGAAACTTGGCAAAAATATTTGTCTTGAAACATATTTTTAGAATATACGAGTATAAAGAACAATGACCTATCTTTCATTGAAAAAGTTTTATAGTCGCGCAAAATCGACTGCTTTCGCGACACTACCCCCTTAAACCTATTTAACGAATGCTTCAGATCTGTTTGGTGCCTATCTTATCTTATCATAGTACAAGTGCCACGTAAACTATATATGGCCAACTGACTTTTTGACCGAACACCTAGAACGGGAGACTAAAAAATTCAATCTGGTTGCCGTTGGCATACCTGAAACGTATCCTCATAATCAACTGCAGCAGTCGAAACTGGATTTTGAAAAAATTAGTGCCTATTGTGATAACTTGGGCATACCTCGTGACTCTTTGGTCTCGACTTTCCGGGAAGGACGGAAACCCGGCAAACGCATTCTAAAAATTTGTTTCGGCGATCGTCGTGTTCTGGAACGTCGATTACTACTGACCCATGGCACCAATCTCCTTCAAAATGATCCCGATTTCGTCGGTTCCAAGCCGTATATTCGAACTGATATGACCCTCAACGAGCGTCAGCTAGACCAGCGTCTACGAGAAGAGCTGAAAACCCGTCGTGAACAATGCGAAGTGAATCTTATTATTCGGAACGGCAAAATTATCTCTCGTCCACCCCAAACAAATGCTTGGCATCCAACACTGCCGAAAAACTGAATGACTCTTCAGGTTCTGATAAAATTGACACTATTCCATTCTCGCTTTTGAACGTTCGGTCTATCCGTAATAAGCTAGATGACCTGTATTATTACCTAAGTTGTAACTCAAATTGTTTATGCGCTATTACCGAATCTTGGTTAGATGTCACTTTTGATCTGTGCTTGGCTAACTTTTCTTATCATCATGTTTTACGTGTAGATGATACCCATCGTGTTGGATTAGGTGGTGGTGTTTTGTTACTAGTTCCCAAAAAGTATGATTTTCTTACTGTTTTCAGTGTGGCAAATGAGTATTTTGAATTAATTATCATTGATTTGTTTAATTGTGGTGCAAAGCAGCTCAGACTTTGTGTTGTTTATCGCACACCATCAGCAGATAAAGTTCAATCATTATCAAATTTAGCATCTGTTTTATCTGAATACATGACGTCTGAAGCTCCTAACAAATTCTGTGTGCCCTACTATATAATTGGTGATTTTAATTTATTACATGACTTTACCACCGGTTTAGCTGGTGCTATAGCTTCTGAACGTGATTTTTTGTTACTGTTGTATGAGCTTGGTTATTGTCAACATGTGCAAAACTCGACACACGTGGCTGGCAATATGTTGGATCTTGTATTTACTAGTAATGACGACTTTATTTACAATGTTTCTGTCGACGCACCTTTCACGCAAACTGACCATTACTTGATTACTGGTTTTTTTGGACCCTTTAATGTTAAACATGCAATTTCCGATCCAAATCCAAAGTTTTTTAACTTTCGCAAAGCTAATTATACAGCTATTTCGCAACTGCTTTCAACTGTAAATTGGGACACATTCCTCTGCAATAGCAATGACTTATCAATTGATGAAATCAGGCTCAAATTCAAGAATTTATTGTGGCAATGTATCCATAATTATGTACCGCTTAATGTTCATTCTAATTTTGTATACAAGTGGTCACCTGCCACCCGTAGAGCTCACACACGGCAGAAGCAGCTTCATAAGAAGTATTCTTTGAATCGAACTGAAAAAAATTTGAAAGCTTGGAAAGCTGCCGCGTGTTTAGCTCGAAAACTTAAGCGTGCTGATTTGTTTGCTATGGAGAGCAAAATTTTGCTCTCTGGGAACGATAAGAAGTTTTGGAAGTTTGTTAGTCAAAAATTCCGAAAAACGGCAAACATACCTGTTATCATGCACAAAACGGAACCTATTTTTGACGACTTAAAGAAAGCTGAAATCTTCAATCAATACTTTTGTTCTACCTTTACTAATGATGATGGCAATGACCTGCCAATTTTCACTCCTGTTACTACTGTATTATCTGATATCGTCTTTACTGAGGAACTTGTTCTGCAATCCTTAAAGAAAATAGGGCAGAAACTCAGTTCTGGTCCTGATAATATTTCGCAAATATTCTTTGTTAAACTGGCAACGGTCTTGGCTAAACCGCTATCAATTATTTTTAATACTAGTTTTAATATCGGTCAGCTCCCAACTGAATGGAAAACTGGAAAATTAGTTCCAGTTCATAAAAAAGGTTGCCAAAGTGATGTTTCTAACTATAGACCGATTAGCCTTTTGTGCACTTGTTCCAAAGTAATGGAATCAATTGTATGTAATAAACTTGTAGCTTATTTAGATCAAAATTCAATGATTAGTCAGCATCAATTTGGATTTCGACAACACAGTTCTACTGTTGATCAGTTGCTGGTCACTCTTAATGAATGGTCTCTTGCTCTTGACGTGACTTAAAAATGTAGATGTTTTATATTTAGATATTGCAAAAGCGTTTGATTCTGTCAGTCATGTTAAACTACTACAGTTACTAGAATCTTTTGGTATATCTGGAACTCTTTTTACCTGGTTTAGGCAATATTTGTTTGATCGTATGCAGTATGTGTCCATTAACAATGTTAAATCAGCGGTATGCAAAGTAAGTTCAGGTGTTCCGCAGGGTAGTGTGCTAGGCCCGGTTTTGTTTCTAATGTATATTAATGGAGTTGAAAATTGTCTCAATTATGCAAAAGTTAAACTTTATGCTGATGACGCCAAGTTATTTATAGCCTTCGATAGTAACTTCAATTTAGACAATTTTCAATTCGATATTAATGTGATTGCTGAGTGGTTTGACAAGAGGCAGCTGAAGTTAGCAGTTCATAAATGTGCCTCGTTACATCTTGGTCGACAAAATCCTATGAAAACTTATACTATTAATGATACACCTATTCCTCAAGTCAATTCCATAAGAGACCTTGGTATCACATTGTCATCATGTCTGCTTTTTTCAAATCATTGTGAAGCTATAGCCCGATATGGATTTGTCAAGGTCAATTACATGTATTCCGCATTCAAGTCTCGAAATGTTGATTTTTTACTAAAAATGTTCAAAACTTTCATCAGACCAAGTTTGGAATATGCAACAGAAGTTTGGTCACCATGTTTTTTACAAGACATTGACCTTGTGGAGAAAGTACAAAGACGTTTTACTAAAAAATTGCCAGGTCTTTACAGTCTTTCGTATTCACAACGTTTAGCAGTACTGAAACTACCATCTCTTGAAGAGCGTCGGCTTCATCGTGATATTATTATGGTATACAAAATTGTACATGCTTTGACTAATATTGATTTTTGTTCATTTTTTTCGTTCGCAGTGTCATTCAATACTCGGGGGCACAGGTACAAATTAACTGTTTCTAGATGTAATCTCAATATTAGAAAAAACTTTTGCAATTCGAACAGTTCCGATTTGGAACTCATTGCCCGATTTCATAGTGTCAGCGCCTAGTTTGTGCGTTTTCAAACAGCGACTAAGTTCATTCAATTTTAGTCCGTTTTTACGGGGTAGGTCATTAGCAGCCGGATAATCGGCCCATTCCTACCCTTTTTGGTCCTATTATATTAAAGCTTATTGATGTTATCTTTCTTTTTTTTGCTCCGAATTATTAATAATAACACTTTTGGGGATGATATGATTATGATTTTGCCATTTATTTTGCTTGCCCTATTTTTGTTTTTTTTTTGCTTTCTGTTTATCTGGGCTAAATAAATTTCTAACTAACTAACTAACTAACCGAGACCGAGACCGAGACCAAGCAACCGAGACCACCCAAACGAGACCTACGAGACCGAGACCAGCCCTTGGGGGTCCTTTTTTCAAGTGTCAATTTTAAAAATTTAAACACTTTGAAATGTGAAAAAATAGTGATTAGGTTACAAAAAGTGACCATCAGGTTAGGTTTATGAGTGTATGACTTGCGAAGTTGCGAGAAACTTAACATTGTAAACGACCGCAACCATGAGAGTAGGTGATTGACAGCCGGACTATAGGATTATTTTTCCGCAATTCTGTCAACTTTTGGAATGATTTAAAAGTTTCGCACACTTCTTCGCATACCACAGTGTGTTTTATAGTGCATTGCATACATCTATTTGCACTTTGACAGTCTGACTCAGGTGCCAGCGTAGAATCGTCCGTGCTGGTGCAGTGGTGCTACTATCAGAAGTGCTACTAGGAGCATCATCACGGACCAGAAAAGTTTCTCCAGCTGACACAGTTAGGTGGGGGGGGGGAAGGTTTGATGCCTCAACCACTCCATAGCCCAAAAAGCATTTGATTGTGCCTAGGTTTTTTCAGATACTTGATGCTTTGACATGCGTTGAGAGGTTGGGGCTCAAGAAATTCAATTAAACTGCCACCCAATTCGCGCTTCGTAACGTTGCTGAAACCAGCAAATTTTTAGTTACAAATCAACTACGAAGTTAGCACTGTTTGGTAAATGATGGTCAGTATTTCTATATACTGTTTAACTTTATGCTTGACAGGTTCCACATACAAATGCACTATCGCTAAGTCAGACAACCCATTCTATGTAGCTCACACTTTAATTAATAGCTTGATGTACAAAGCTTAAACTCGAAGTTAGTTTGCCCGTGAACTGACATTCTTCTGCAGCAGACAGTTTTGACCATTCCATGCTTGGCATTCTATTTGGAATCTTAAATCGTAAAAAAAAACTTCGTGATCGTAAAAAATTTTGAAAACTTCCAGCCTCATTTGAAATACCGAGACCGCCCTATGGCAGGTCTCGGTTTTCCTACCGAGACCGAGACCGAGACCGGCCTAGTCTCGGGTTTTTTACGAGACCGAGACCGAGACTGCCAACCCTGCCGTTTGGTGAAGGATCGTACAACTAATTCAACAACGTCTATTCTTTAAAAGGTAGGGAAACCAGGCTGGACTTCAACAACAGGGCGAACGTACGTATTGAAAAAGCGAAGCATTAGCTTACGGTAGCGCACTGTAAAGCATCTAAAATACAGGTTCACCAAACTTTAAGCCTTTTTGCTAACTTTTGAGCAATAAACAGACGATTTTTGATTCGATGATAAAGTAAGTCCAAGATCGTTTACATCGTTCACTTTTTCAATGACATTTCCATCAATATAGTATGTACTCAACGGGGGTCAAACTGAAGAATAGGGGGAAAAACTATTTTCGGCTGCCACGTGCCTCCCACCCCATCTTTTAATAAAAATATAGAACCCCCATCGTCAGCCAAGCCCCGAATCTGATCTCTAGCCCCCAAAACAGCTATCGCCCCTTTTAATAAAAATCTAGAGTGAAATTATTGGTGTTAGGGGTGGAATAAGTCGGAAAAACGGCATTTTTTCGACTAATGATCCGGAGTCCCCCTATATTCCCCAAACCTAGGGGGGGTTAAAATTGAACGCTCTTTCGAATAGGCTAGGTTAGACGTTGATAGGATGTAAGCTTTAGCTGGAAATCAAATTTTGTCCAAAAATTAAACTTTACATGAAATTTTTTGCGCAAAATTGGATTTAGGCAAAAATACTGAATCAAATGAAAACCTGCTGCTACGATTGAAAGAATAACTTCTAAGCTACTACATGCTGTAAAAATTTTGTAAATCGGTTCAGGCTTTGAAAAGTTACAGAGCTTTTTCTGAAGCTACCAGGATCAGGCTAATAGAAGCGTTATATACAGCACAAGTAAGATTCCGTTACAGCACAAGTAAGATTCTGTACAAATTTCGGGCAATAGCTGGAAATTTTTTCAAAATATGAAGCTATTTGCGGTTTTTTCGTGCGGTAAAGTCATTTCTGCTGCTTCTTGGCAGGTTTTTTCTTCAAATTAGGCCTCAGGCTTAGGCTTATATAGTGCTTAGGCTTAGCGCTCAGACGCAGAGCTCAGGCTTAGGCTTAGTGCTTAGGCTTAGTATTTGGGTGAGCAAGGGATTAGTCTTTGTTGCGTGCATCAAATAAAAGCGCACTTGCTACGGTGGAATCATAAATAAAGCTGAACTTTTGCGCCTAAGTTGACTGTCAGTGCCAGCTTGATGCTGAGCATCAGTGACATTTTGAATTAGTATTTATGGTATTTGAATTTATTAAAAATTGGTACTTATGACTAAAGATGGCTATTTTTTTCTGGGAAAATGTAATTATTTTATTGTCTACCCAAAAAGAAACAAAAACTTCCGATATATGAGCTCAGTTTGACGACGTGTATTTCGCTTATTTTATAGTTAGGAAAATTGAACACTTTTGGCAAAATTGAGCAGAATATGTTGCAAACAAAGCTGAATTAAATATACTATTATGTGTTACTTTATGCTGATCAAATTCAAGGCTGAATTATACGACTGTATTAATGATAATTTTCGACAATTCATCCTAATATTATGTCGAAAAATGATGATTTTCGACAAAATTTGAATTTTTTCGAAAAGCCATAAATCAACGTTTTTTGGCTTCAAAAGTGCTAAAAATGAACTCAGCGCACTGAAAAACGTATAAAATGATGTTTTTCGGCAATGAAAAGTTCAAATGGAATTTTCCCCCCTATTCTTCAGTTGCACCCTCAACGGGATTACATGTGGTTTCAATACAAAAAACAGAGCATTTTTTAAAAGCAATGTTCAACTGCCATTGTTTAGACCATTCAAAAATCCTATCGATATCAGTCTGCTTTAGTTTTAGTATTTGCAGTCTGGTAAGATACGGAATACCTCGAAGACCTGGAAGGGATCGGGTAAAAAACTTCTGAACTCGTTCAATTTTATCAATTAAATATATAAGGTGTGGGTTCCAAACCTGGGATGCATATTCTAACTTCGAGCGAACATACGTACAGTAAAGCTTAACTAGCAGTGTAGTGTCAGTAGTTCTAAAATTACGTATAAGCTGACTACACGTATAAAAACCTGTATTGGCAATTTTATTGCAATGAGAGACAAATTTTAAATCATTAGACATCCAAACACCAAGATCTTTGACAATTTCAACGTGCTCAATATTAGTTTCAAACATTCTCAGATCTACATCACAGATGGGGCGACAAAGAACTAGTATATTGCATTTTGGAACAGAAAACTGTAAGAAAACTGTAACTAGTTGAACCAGTTGACGACAACCAAGTTTGCGAGACGTGACGTTTCTTCAGACGCTGCGTTTCGTGTGCGACGCCCTGCGGCTTGCGTTTTGCGTCAAAATCGCAGCGGCAAAAAAGCACCCTGTGGGTGTGAGTCGGCCCTAGAAATAGGCTTAGTTTAGGGCTTAGGTTTAGAAACCCAACTCATCAAGTACGAGTAAGCATATTTAACCCAAAACCCCCCTTTTTTATATATTAGGTTTAGTTTCGAAAGTTGGCTTTTGTATGTTTATGTGATGTGGCAGGCAGGAAGGAAAGCTGCGTAAAATTCGCCTAAATTTATCTGCAGGTAATTTGGGTCCGTGAAGCTGGCGAAGAAAATAGTATTTATCAGTGTAATAATAATAATGTAATCAGTGTAATTTTTGCCACACTTTTAAAGAAGAAACACAAAATCTAGAAGCGAAAATTTGTGTTTAAAATTAAAAGTTTTGCCTTGGTGCCTGGCTTCAGTCCGCTGAATTTTTTTCGCAGTTTATTTTTCACGCAGTACGACTTTTTGTTTTTCTGTATTTTTTTAAACTTATGCAGAACTATTGTTTGGCTCAATTGGCTGTTGTTTAGATCAGTAAAGCTACGAATTTTAGAAAAAATGCAGAATGCAAAAAAATGCGTCATAAAGCTTTACTTCTTGGAAAGTGTAAACAATTCTGAAATTCTGAGAAATCTAATAGATTCTTTTGGACCAAAAAGTAAAAGGTCCAGTAGTCTCCCCTGAGTTATATTTAGCCCAATTTCACCAGTAGAAAGTTTATATTATGAAAGATTTGGCGGATTGTTCTTTTTATAATTCTGTTTTAGAGGATTGAAGCCAGGCACCAAGGCAAAACTTCTAATTTTAAACAAATTTTCGCGTCCAGATTTTGTGTTTCTTTCTCATAACTGAGGCACAAATTACACTGATAAATTTTGGGCATATAAAACGAAAGAAGTTTTGTTGACGTTTCAGAGATGACAAAAAATGTTGTGAAGTTGGCACCTCGTGTTGTGAAGTCATGAAGTCAACACCACGAAAAAGACCCCCCTCGTTTTCCGTTCCAATAAAGGCACAAATTCCAATTTTTGCGGAACAAATTTAGCACAAATGTGAGAAAATTTGTGCCGGAAAAATCAGAGATAATGCCACTACTTTCTTCGCCAGCTTCACGGACCCCACATAAAGCCTGTACACAAGCTTAGACACATTGGCATACACATAGACACACAAAAAAAATTGCCCATCGAAAAAAGTTTTAACGTTTTAAATCAGTTTGAAATCCTCACTTACAATTTATCATAAAAATACCCTTTTACCAACTTTTGAGGAAATGTCAATGCAAGTATTTTGATGTGAATTTAGCGATGAAGTAAGTACTGTTGGCTATGGCATGGCTTTGTATGGCAGTCGAATTTTGCACTTATAGTGAAACCCAATTTTTGGGTTAAATGCATTTGTTGGGAAATGGGAATAGTGGACCTATTTTTTCAGTAGAGAACCTTGAGAGAAGCTTTTTTGCGGCACGAACCCCATTTGATTTTGTGGATGTTCTGAGATACGATCCCCCGAAAGCTATATGACTTCATTGAAGGACGTTTTCGCAAACCGGACCAACTGCAGTTGGTGGGGGGAGGGGAGATAGTGGACCTATTTTTTGGAGAAAAGCACCTTGACGGAAGCATTTTTTGCGATAGAACCCCTCTCCACAAATATAGATTTTTTTCTGAACTGTGACCCCTTGAAAATTGCATTTTCAATTTCAATGTTTTTGGAAGTGAACGCAGGCAGGGGCGGATCAAGTGCAGTTGGGGAGGGGGGGGAAATAGTGGACCTATTTTTTTGAGTAGAGCATCTTGAGGGAAGCATTTTTTGTAATAGAACCCCTATCCACAAATTTAGATTTTCTGAGCTATGACCCCTTGAAAATTGCATTTTCAGTGTTTTTGGAAGTAAGCGTAGGCCAAAGTTCGAAACCAAAAACGGCTATTATCTTTGTTTTTGGATAGTTTTGAGTGCGTTATGATGTTTTAAGGCATCGTCTAGGCTTAGTTGGCAGGATTCTCTAGGCTAAGCTGGCAGGATTTTTTCTGAAAATTTCGATTTTTTATTGCCTACTAAGCCTGAACCTAAGCCTAAGCCTAAGCCTGATACTAAGCCTAAGCCCCATACTAAGCCTAAGCCCTAAGCCCAAGCCTAAATTAAGGCCAAGTTTGAATTTGGTCAAAAATTGGACGTTTCTGGCGAATTTGGCCAATTTTTCGGCAGGAACCCGGTGAAAGAGCCTTTGTTTTGATTCTAAAAAATTGTAAACAATAATCTGACACCATTTAGACACTATTAGAACGGAAAAAACGAGAGCTTCGGAAAAAAATTGCGAAAACGTCCCTCACTGAGGGTGCAGATTTCGGGGGGTCGTATCTCAGACAATCCAAAAAATGAAATATGGGTTCTTGAAGCAAAAATGCTTCCCCCAAGGTGCTCTACTCAAAAAAATAGGTCCACTATTCCCCCCCCCCCCAACTGCATTTAACCCGGCAGGGGTGTACCCAGAAAATTTCAAAGGGGGGGGTTCAGCCAAAACTTTTAGCTGCGCTAAATATATATATCGCGGTTGCGGGGGTCTGGGGCCGGCAGCCCCCAGAAGCTAGAGCTTTTATAGAATTTCGAAATAAAATTTGCATTGAAAATGAAATTTTAAGCAGCACTTGCCGAGAAACCAGAGTGAACGCGGGGGTCTGGGGGCGGCAGCCCCCTGAAGCTAGAGCTTTTTTTAAAATTTTGAAATAAAATTTGCATTGAAAATGAAGTTTTAAGCATCACTTGTCGAGAAACCAGAGTGAACGCGGGGGTCTGGGGGCGGCAATCCCCAGAAGCTGGGTTTTTTTAGAATTTTGAAATAAAATTTGCATTAAAAATGAAATTTTAAACAACACTTGTCGAGAAACCTGAGTGAATGCGGCAGGGTTTTCTTTCATTTTTTCTTGGTGGCCAGCTGGCCACTAGGCCCAAAATTTTAGTGGCCAATGCAAAAATTTAGTGGCCAATTTGAATGATGAGTTAAAATACTGCAAATTACCTAACCTAGAGGCCGTTCAGCTTCCACAAGCTAGCAAATTTGGAAAGTTTACGAAGGTTAGTGTATATTATATTAAGCAACTAAACTGTAAATACACAGTGCACTCTTTCATGTACACATACTGCACATGCTGTCATGAAAGACAAACCCACCATCCCCCAGAAAAAATAGCCGAAAATCTTAGGTTGATTGGTCGAATTTGGTCAACTTGAGACGTATCAGAAATTTTTTAGCAGACAGGACGGGTAAATCGAAAGGGGAAATGTCACATCACGCAAGTAAATACAGCATAATGACACTCGTGTATATAAATATGCATCGGCTTTGATAAAGAAAAATAATCATGGATGGCAAGCCACTGCCACAACATTGCAAGGTTATAGGGCGGCTCCCCCCCGGAAAACATGGCCGATTTTTTCAGTTATAGGACAAGTTTGGTCAACTGTAGACGTATCGGAAATTTTTTCGACCGGGCAATAAAGACTAAAGGGGGTAAACCCTTGTTTACAATTTCAGTTTCGAGAAAACAAAAAATCTTCGGGAAAAATTCGGAGAGTGGGGCGGCCTCAGCGCCGTCACCCCACCCCTAGATCCGCCCCTGATATAGAATAAGTCCCTTTCATCAGTTTCAACTAAATTTTGATGAAACGAAAACTTTCTCACCACAAAGCAGAAATTGTGTTGCTCTACAATTTACACGTACAATTAATGTTTAATAGAACCTTGGGTTTCCGTTTGTTACATGTGCGATGCGCCTTTGCGCGTACTGCATTGCGTGTGAATTTGAGAAAATAGCAAAACCTAAAATTGACTTATTCGGATAGCCCCCCCCCCCCCGTCCCCCACAAGTCAATGATAAAAATCAACAAACGTTTTCAACAACAAAAAATTTTATACTGTTTTCGCCGTCAACGAAACCGAAATAACTAGCGCAATACAATGGAGCACACTCAGATGACAGTGCGTATAAGCATTAAACCGCAAGAGTCAAGATTGTGCAACATACAGTGTTTGTATTAATAACCTGTATGGGGGTCTGGGGGCTAGTGCCCTTAGAAGAAGCCAGGTGATTTTTTTAATTTTGAAACACATTCTTCATTTTAAACTTCAATTTTTGGTAACCAGATTGGCCACCAGCCCAAAATTTTGAGTGTCCAATCCATAATTTTAGTGGCCATGGCCACCAGTTTGGCCAAAAAAAACGCTGGAATGCGGGGTTTGGGTTCGGCAGCCCCCAGAAGCTAGAGCTTTTTTAGAATTTTGAAATAAAATTTGCATTGAAAATGTGTCGCCCCAAGGCCAGTATTCATGAAAGTAGGGAAAAAAGCTCGGCTTTTTGGCAGTAAGTCTGGCTTGAAAAAGCCTGGATAAAAAGCCCGGATTGCACACACGCTTGGTTTTTATCCGAGCTTTTTTCCTGTCGCTACCTCAGTAGCGACAGGACTTTACATTTGTTTTGCCCTACGTAAATTACACGTCTTACGTGTATTCGCTGTGGCAAATTTGTGTGCGTGTTTGTGTGTCATTTTTCTATAATGTGTGAGCTGGCCTAGGCAACCAGCTGGCTGGCTCAGTTGTGTTGTTGGTAGCTAACTTACTGTAGGGCCGAAATGGCCAAATTAGGCGTTTTTCAAGGTTTTTAAGCTCTAAACCAATTTTTTTCATTGACTGGCGCTTTAATTATCCAAAACTAGGTAATGAATTAAGTTACTTCCAGAATTATTCAAAACCAGCAGAAAAAAACAGTAAAAATTGTCCCAAAACTAGGTAAAACGCACCTTGACCGTAGTTTCAAATATGTTTGACAACAACTTACTAACCACAAAATCTTGCCTAATCATATTTTGGCATAACGGTTTTATCGGCAAATAGTTATTTGAGTACCACATAGCAAACTACCTATATTTACTTTTACTACAAATTAGTAAGACGGACTTACAGGTTTGCGTTTCAATTTGGTATCGGGTTGGCCACGTGAGAAAAGTGCAAATCAAGTTTTGTCGTTAATTTTTAAAATAGCTTAATCAGGGGTGGACGCGGGTCAAAATTTTCGACTCGCGAGTCGCAACCCAACACAACCCGCGGCCTGACACTCGTGGGTAACCCGCGACCCAACCGACTCGCGACCCACTTTGACCCACCATTCTTTATAATGTATGTAACCTACCTGATGATTAATTGTTTCAGCTGAGGGCTTACCATATATATATAATTGGCACAGTATGCATTGTACATTGTTCACATGACACATTATCACTTTGAACAAATTACGGCACCAAAATTCAGAGTCTCACGTGGTATTTTTTTAGCTTTCGCGGGTCAGAAAAAAATTTAGCGACCCGTGCAGCCTGAAGTAGGTACTCGCTGGTTGACCAACGACTCAAATTATTCTACCCAACCAAACCCAACCCGCGGGTACTAGCGGGTACCCACGACCCGGGTCCACCCTTGGGCTTAATAAGAATAAGAATAATAACTAATTAGGGCTCCATGACTTGGGGGTTGTGGTGCAGTGTTTAGCATTCTCCTAGTCCACACAAAAAGTCCAAGGCTCGATCCTCTACACCTTTTTTCATTCGTTTTTCTTTTTTTTAAACAAAAAACAGAAATTTTTTTCTACATACTATTACGTATTGTATGTAACTTCATTTGAGTGGAAATTTAAAAACAGTTTTGCAAAAATACTGAAAAAACCTTTCTGAAACTTGAAAAAATGTGAGCGACAGGTTAAACTTCTTTTGAAGGGAATTCTTCCCGCTGATGTCCTTTCTACCGATGATACAGTTGCTCTGAGAACTACTACTGTTGGTCATAACTAAATGCTGCTGTGGCCATGGATCAAAACTCAATAAATTTTGCATAAAATTGCTGCTTGTTTGTCAATCCAGGCTTGACGCTTATGTAGCTCTACTAGCTTTTCATCCGAGCTTTTCGGTATTCATGAATCAATAAAATAGTCACTGAAGCCTGGATTATAGTCCGAGCTTGATTTGTAGGCCAAACTGCCGACGTATCAGAAACTTCCGACAACTATTAAAGAATATGGTAACGTCACGTCAGACAGTGAATTGCACAAGTATACTTTGTAGCTCGGTCAAGCGTGCTCTCATGTATTTGTACGCACGCTGTGCGAGAAAAACGCCGAGTGCGTGGCACCAGTGCGCGAAGCTCACGAATGCTACGCACGAGGGTTTCCTGCACGAGCGCATTCAGATGTATGATAACAGGCTCGAACGGGCTATAAAGTATATATATACTTGTGTTAAACTAGGAGTAGCTGCATACCCTATATATACTCACACGTACTTAGAGTTTAATAAAAGACAATAACAAGAAACATAATTAGCTACCAAGTTGCAGGGGTCAGGGGGCGGCAGCACCCAGAAAAAAAGTGGAGAAATTTGTGATTTTTGGACCAAATTCGTTGAATTGGAGACGTATCGGAAATTTTTTCCAGCGAACCCGCAAAAACCAAAGGGGGGACCCTTGTTGAATTTTTCTTATGAGTTGGCCAAAAGGGGGGGTTCAGACCCCCTGAATCCCCCCCCCTGGGTACGCCCTTGAACGCAGGTCAAAGTATGGCTATAATCAGTGGCAGATCTAGAATTTTTCCATAGGGGGTGGGGGCTCGGGACCCCGATAGCCCCCCCCCCCCCGACCAATTATAGGCCCCATTTTTTGAAATGTACAAAAATGCACTTAAATCCGATGATAACGCAAAAACGACACATTAACACAATTCGTTAAAAAAACAAATTTTTGGCCCGAATTTTTATTGAACGTAAAACTGGAGTTCAAAACACCTAAAATTACAAAATCGGCGCGCCGGCGAGCGTGCACCAGCTAGCAGCTTGAAAACTGTAAGAAGATTTTTGCCACTACAATCCATAAATGATAAATTTACTTAAAATGTCAATTTTACCCCAATAAAACAGCTTAAGGCGGTAGCTACGTTTTCGAAGTTTTTGTAATTATTCAAAAAATAACAAAATAGATGGAAAATTGCCTAAAATTGAGCTGATAAACTTCACCAAAATAGTTGGTGTGCACGCTATGAGTGTTATCGACATTTGAAAAACTGCAATTTTGTAAAAAATATGTTGGTTTATAATATGCGAAAGACCGCTTGTAAATTGAATTTAGCTAGGTACAAAATATAACAATGAAAAAAGCTGCGAAAACGTAACTACCACCTTAAATGATACACGTAACAGTGCACAATGCACAAATATACACATACGCTTCTTTGAAAGACAAAAGCAAGGAACAGTATAGCCATAAAATTGCAGAGGCCTGGGGGCGGAAGCCCCCAGAACAAAATTTGAGAAAATTTTTTATTTTTCGGCTGAAGTTGATCAATTGGAAACGGATCGGAAACTTTTACGGCTATTAAATAGGCTTTAAGGGCTTATTAAATAGTCCCCCAAAAAGCAACATGGAGAAGGGCCTACCTCAGCAGGCTGCAACTACAAGGGCCTAAACAGGCCCAAAAGCAACATAGAGAGGGGCCTATCTAGTCCACAGCAGGCTATAAGGGCCTAAATAGGCCCCAAAGCAGCATGGAAAGGAGAGGGGCCTCCTGCCGGTCCACAGCAGGCTACAAGGGCCTAAATAGGCCCCAAAGCAACATGGAAAGGAGAGGGGCCTCCTACCAGTCCACAGCAGGCTACAAGGGCCTAAATAGGCCCCAAAGCAACATGGAGAGGGGCCTACCTTAGTCCATAGCAGACTATTACTACAGGGGCCTAAATAGGCCCTAAAACAACATAGAACGGGTCCTATCTGGTACACAGTAGGCTATACGGGCCTAAATAGGCCCCAAAGCAACATGGAGAGGGCCTATCTAGTCCAGAGCAGCCTACAAGGGCCTAAATAGGCCCCAAAGCAACACGGAGAGGGGCCTTTCTAGTCCAGAGCAGGCTACAAGGGCCTAAATAGGTCCGAAAGCAACATAGAGAGGGCCCTGTCTAGTCCACAACAGGCTACAAGGGCCCAACTAGCCCCTAAAACAACATGGAGAGCGACCTACATGTATGCGCAAGTCGGGGGCCTATCGGTAAGCGACTCGATAGGCCCCTCGACCCAATGGAGGGGGGGGGGGGCTCGCGCCCCCCCCGACCCCCTCCCCCCCCCCCCTAGATCGCACGGGTTTTGGAAAAAAAATTGCGAAAACGTCCCTCACGGAGGGCTTAGATTTCGGGGGGTCGAATCTGAGAAAATCCAAAAAATGAATGTAGGCCAAAGTTCGAAGCCAAAACTGGCTATAAAAATCTTTGTTTTTGGATAGTTTTGAGTGCGTTATGACGTTCTTAGGCACAGTCTAGGCTTAGCTAGCGCCCAGCAGGATTCTGTAGGCTAAGCTGGTTGGATTTTTCTGATTTCGTCTATATACCTAAGCAAACATGTACACAGAGGCCCGTATTCACATACTAAGTGTTATTCACATACTAACGCTAAGCGTTTGCTAAGCGCTGAGCGCTTAAGTATGTTTAGTATGTTAGAAGCTCAAGTTTGTGAATAACACTTAGCGCTTATAAGCGCTAACACTAAGTGTAAACACTAAGTTTAAGCGTTAGTGTTAGTATGTGAATACGGGCCAGGGTCTCGGTCTGGGGGGGGGGGTTGTCCCGGAATTTTCGAAATTTTAGAGGGGGCTTGTACCAATGTCTCGAAGGTTTGAGCGGATAAGAGC
Source organism: Trissonchulus sp. WLG1_4 (assembly GCA_030248245.1). Lineage (NCBI taxonomy): Eukaryota > Metazoa > Nematoda > Enoplea > Enoplida > Ironidae > Trissonchulus > Trissonchulus sp. WLG1_4. The sequence continues at coordinate 27,482 of JASANF010014773.1, read as the reverse complement.
GTAGAAATTTCGAATTTTTGCTAAAAAAAGGCAAATTTTCGGCAAAATTTGGCTCTTTTTAGCAATTTGTTCGCTTTTTGCTCATTTTTGAAGCAATTTACGGCGATCTGGAGCAATTGTTTAGTGTTCTGGCACCTTTCTTTCAGCATCAAGAAGGGGGGCTTTTCCCGGTGGGTCAAATCTAAGGGAGGCTTGTCCCGGTATCTCAAATCTGGGGGGGGGCCCATGTACATCTGTGTACCTAAGCCTAAGCCTGATATTAGGCCTAAGCCTATATTCCTATATTGAGGCCAAGTTGGAACTTGATCAAAAATTGGACGATTCTGGTGAATAAATTTAAATTTAAATTTAAAACCCTAATAATAAAGTTCTGCTACAACTTTGTTATTATGTTTAATTAAACATTTCCACATGTTGTATCTAACGGCTTGTGAGAACCTGGAGTAAATAATTTCTTGTCTTGTCTAATAATTCGGAGTCCGCCTTTATGCCCAAAACACAGCGGGGGGTCTAAACCTTGTGTGGCGACTGAGGGGATGCGGTAGCGAGCGATCACAATGAATTTTTTCTTTTATCATCGTTATATATACATACTTGTAACTTGTAACGGGGTCAAAATTTATTTTGGGAGGGTGGCCTCTGGCCAAATTTTGGGGATCCTCTGCACCAAATTTTGCAAAATTTTTTATGGGAAAGTGCCATTTTTACTATATATATTTTGCCAAAATTTTCGGTACCCTCCTCTGGCCCCTTAATTTTGGGGAGGGGGGTTCTTACATGACTTATATATACTATATACTTGTACATGCATTTTTGAGCCGATTATGTATATGTTTGCTAGGAAATAAGGATGGGACCGAAAAAAAATTCACCGAATACCGAATATTCGGTTTTTCGTTTTCGGCAGGAAACCGAATACCGAAAAGTTGTCAAGCATAAGTTAGCGAATGTTTTCTCAGGTTTTGAAGATGCAGAATAATAAAATACATATATAAATATATGCTATATGAACATTTTGTAAACGTTTGATTTTAATTATTCATGCAAAATGTACAGTATCAAAGAATAAGTCGATACTATAGAATCGAAGAATAATACTATAGAAAAATTCACAATAAGCACCAGCAAAAAACTACACAACTTTCAGCGACCTCTGACCGCAGTTGGATGAGGTATGCACATAGGCATATATACATGTACACGGGATCTCGGTCTGGGGGCTTGTCCGGACGTTTCGGGGGCTTGAACTGACAAAAACGCAAGAATTTTCAATTTTTGCTTTAAAACCGGGAATTTTTAGCAAAAGTTGGATATTTTGAGCTATTTTTTCGCTTTTTGCTGAAGCATTTTACAGCGATGTGGGGCGTTTTTACAGTTTTCGGACACGTTTTTTCAGCACCAAGGAAGGACTTGTCCCGATGGATCAAATGTGAGGGGGGCTTGTCTCTGGCTCTCAAATTTGTGGGGAGCGGCCCCCCCAGACTCCCATGTACATCCGTGTACAGAGGGTTTGTCCCTTTTCACCCCGGAAGTCCCATGGTCTTGGGTTGTTTTAGGGGTGAAGTGGGACAGTTTTTGAACTGCTTGTAAACTTTCAGCAGAGTTCATGAGAAACGTTTAAAAAAGAAGGCTCAAGGTACGATAAGACCCCGCACAGTACAGCCTGTCAGAATCTAGTCTTGAGAGTAAAAAAAACTTTTAAGCATCCATGAAAAATTAACACAAGTATCTGCATTAGCAAATATATATACTGCTCAGTGGCGTAGCCAGAAAAAAATTTCGGGGGGGAATGACTTTTCGATTTTTTTTGAAATGTGTTAAAATGCACTTAATTGCGATATTAACGCAAGAAACGACACATATTACTATTTTTTCGGTCAAAAACATGCATATTTTCTACCGCTGCAGCATCGAACGTATAATTGGAGCTCAAACCTCCGAAAATTACAAAAACGGTGGCTGGCAATGGTCTAGAAGCTGGCAAATTAGCAACTTTTGCTAAATTTTTTGACATTTTTTTTTTTTTTTACCGCCCTCACAGCTGCCGTGTCGCTCGGAAACGACTCAAGCTGTCCTCAGCCTGAGAAGGCCAAGAGGATTACCCGTGGCTTGCCAGCAGGCGTTGCTTCTTTACAAAATTATGTGTATATGTGTATGTTCGCCTGGCTGTGGGGGGCCACCAAGTAATCCGAGGTTCACGCGGGAGGAGCAGGAGGCCTGGTTTTACTGGCGGTCCCGTGTCGCCTACCCCAGTCACAAGATTCCGATGTCCCATTATACTAGGACAGGTTACATTCCTATTGTTAGCCCCCTTTTTATGTTTCTGATTAGGCTTGGCTGATTGTTGCATGAGTGTGAGCTTGGGCTATCTTGTGACTGGGGCTCTCCTCGCAAGCCTTTTGGCCTTGGCGCAAGCAACTGAACTCAGGGGAATCCCAAACGTTTTGTGTTTGTGTAGCATTCTTTTATATAATAAAGCATTCAAAACTTACTCGAAAATCACGAGTGTCTTCTTTTGTCGTAGTCTCAGTACTCACCGTTTGTTTAGTTCTTAGGGACGTGCCAGATATAATTTCTGTTATAACCGAATCAAGTTTGAGCTAAGCATAAGCTCTCAGAATGTGTCAATTATTTTATCAATAATATTACTTATACTAGTCTACTATAAGTAATTCTTTAAACTGTTAGTGGCGGCCATCGGCTCATTGAAGGTCCTCTGTGGTTAATGAAAATTTCAGTTGAAAATGATTAATGCAGTTAGGACAGCAAATTAATAGAAGGGAAGTGAAGTTTAGGTAAGAATCTTTGCAGTGGAGCAGTTTTTTTTTTGCACACAAGAAAACTTTATCTAGTACATATGCAGAACTTATATACATTTTATCACGTAGACGTAAACGCGGAAGAGACCTTGGACATGTAAAAGACAATAATATCTAGGAGTTACTTTCTAGGCATGTGAAAGCAGAAGTGACACAAAGTTTAAATTTTTGTGATTTATCTTAGTCTATGAGGACGGTAGAGTGAAAGAGTGTGAGACATATAAATTGTAAATTCATACACATTTAAAAGTACATTTCATCACATATTATACAAATAAATAAAACATGAGTGTGGTGATTTACACGTAAAATTAAAAAATCTTAAACAGTTTATTTATGTATTATGGGTTTATGAAAAAGTCTTTTGAAATGTTAACAGTCAACAATACAGCTTAGAAATACGATTAAAGTGCATGAAGCACAAGAAAACGAATATAGGTTACAAAGAATTGAGGACCCCCAATTTAACAGGGAGACCCGCATATATGCTTGTGCTATTCAGCTAAGTATATATGCTTCTTGTAGGAACCGCCTTGCTCCCCAAATTTTTTGACATAAAAACTGTAAAATTATATACTAAAAAAAATGTATTTTTTGTAACAAAAAAACAGCTAAAACGATACACCAAACATCGTATTAAGCAAATACATAGGGCACAATGCAGATGTATGTACATGCACATGTTTTCATTTAAGATAAAAGCAAAGAACATTATGCCAAAGAGTTGCAGGGGTCTGGGGGCGGCAGCCCCCAGAAAAAAATTGGGGAAATTTTTGATTTTTACGTTAAATTTGGTCAATTGGAGACGTATCAGAAATTTTTTCCGGCCGGACCATAAAAACCAAAGGGGGGACCCTTGTGTAAAATTTCAGTCGGAAAAAATTTCGGGGGGGGGGGAATTCCCCCCATTCCCCCCCCTGGCTACCGCCCTGATACTGCTTTCATGTTTTTTAATACATTTCAGTTCGAAGTGTAGTGCTGATTAAAGGATTAATAAAATTATTTCCAATTCTAAACGTGCATTGATTTGGAATTTCCTTGATTTCCTAAAGGCCGATTCACACGGTGCGTTTTTGCCGCTGCGATTTTGACGCAAAACGCAAGCCGCAGGGTGTCGCAAGTGAAACGCACCATCTGAACAAAGTTTGCGGCATCAGTGCGTCTCGCATGCCAGTTAGCTGCGTCTTTCCTCTTTCAAAAAAGTGACAAATTGCTCCGCGAAAACTGTTTAAACCAACACATCCGCAGCATCAAAACGCAATGAAATAGCAGGTCGAATAGCAGCCTGGCGTTTAAAACGCTGCGGCAAAATCAAGACACAGGCATTCCGCACTAAGAACGCTGCGTCTGTTCAGACATTGCGTTTTGCGTGCGGCAAGCTGCGTTTTGCCGCAGCGACAAAAACGCTGCGGCAAAATCGCAGTAAAATCGCAGCGTGTGAATCGGCCTTAATTATTCGGTATTCGGCTGAAAATTTACTTTTCGGTACCGAATACCGGATACCCGTTTTTCGGCCGAAAACCGAATACCGAATTTTCGGTCCATGACTAGAAAATACTAGAAAATGTTTGATTTTATGTATATTTGTCTTGTTTTGGCATACAATGGCATCCACTCGTTCATCGTGCAAGGATTTGACTAATACCGGCTGCGGCAATGGCTCCAACAAAACGCCCGTTCCTGATCGCTCAAGGACGCAGAAAAAAGTGGCCAAGACGCCTGGTAGTGCTAATCGGAGTCAGTCTTTAAGAACTCCTGGACGAAATTCAGGTAAAGTTTTGTTTCTAGATTTTAAAAAAGTGTAGTCTTGTTATTAGCAAAATTTTTGCCGTAGAAGATTGAGTAATTTCCGGCTTCAAGTGAAGTATATATATACAGGGCGGGAGGAAGCCATGATTGTGAAAATTTAAATGAACACTTTTGCATTGTCTTGATCCTCCTCATGGCTGAAAGTGTGTGTACACATGACCTACAACATATTCAGTGGTAGAGTATAAACAAGTTCACACGACCATGCTACTCCACGAAATTTAAGTAGGGGGGCAAAGCAAAGCAATCACCACATATAAAGTGAAACAAGCAATTTAGCAAGCTCCAAGGCGCGTTTTATATCGTCCCTATCTTGGCTAGTATATAATGGTTTTGTTTTTGTGCATATATAGGCAGTGAAAACTCGGCGCTTACACCTTCAAGGAATGCAAGCTTTTCGGCGGGAAAAAATAAAAGTGGTAATGCGGCGGGAGACCGATATATTCCAAATAGATTTGGCTCCAACTTTGATCTGGCACATTATTTGGCCATGAATGAATCCCAGAACTCCGTAAGTTTCGGTTGTTTCGTGTGATTTTGTTAATCAGTTTTTTCCCTTTATTTGTTTCTATACTGTATATACATACTTTTTTGTTAGTTGTAGTGTTTGTTTGTTTGTTTGTTTATTTCTTAGGTTTTTGTAGTAGTAAAGGTTTACCGAAATGGCTGAAAGCTATTATGATCTCATGCGTTCTACTCTTATTTCAGTCCCAGTCACAGAGTTTTAACCACAGCCAAATTGAATACCAACGCCAGATTAGTGACGCTCTGAATGGCGGTGCCACCGGGCCCCGAGATGCAGCCAAAGACCAGGAAAAGTTCAGAATATTTGCTTATCAACAGAGCGCTCCAGCTGCACCTTTGGGTTTGTTTATTTGTCTAAAGAGGATGGTTCCAGTTATTGGCAAATGCCAACTATATACAATTCCATGATTTGATTAAAGTGTTTGATTAAAATTGATAAAATTAGAAACTTTTACGCCTTAGTATCATATAGAGCCTATCTCCAGCCTATCTGATCGAAGTAATTCATTCATTCATTCATTCGTTCATATATGGTTTTTGTTCGTTCAAAAATGCCACTTAAATTTTAGACGTAAGATCAGGCTCTCCAAAAAATCGTTATCTTATTTTGCGTAGAGACAACTTTCAAAAATCAGCTATATATAAGCAAATCTAAAGTAGATTTTACAGACATTGTTTCTGCACTTTAGGGTTTACAAATGGTCAGAAGGTTTTGTATTCCGGGCGGTCCACTCCAGCTTCCTCCTGCAAGAAAGGGATGCGGCATATTCCCGTGCAACCAGAACGAATATTGGATGCGCCTAACATTGGCGATGATTTCTGTCAGTTCATTTTGAAGAATGCATAAACTTAGTAATGTTTGCGTTTCGTAAAACTTCAACATTAGGATAGATTGACATATGAGCGAGCATTCGTAAATTTTTACGATCCTTAATGTCGAAAATTTTCGTAAGGTTTCCATATTTGCAAGCCTCAGGGACCCTCGCCATCGCGTTTTTGGGTAAGTTTCCGTGTTTTGAACTCCAATTTTACTTTAGATGCCGCTCTAGTCGGAAATTACTCTTATTTTCGAACGAATTATGCTAATATGTATATATATATATATATATCGTTTTTTGCGTTAAAATTTTGCAGTCAAGTGCATTTTCCATATTATAAAAAAATCAAGAAATTCATTCTCCCGACAATTCACTCCATCTCTTAGGCACAATGTAGGTCTACTTAATGCAAAAGATCACTTGCCTTTTTACATTTTTTTAGATCAGTATATATAGACTTCCAGAAAAACACAATTACTTCCTTCAGTGATTCCTTGTTCGGACTGTAATGTCCATTTCAGATCTGAATGTGCTTGACTGGAGCTCGTCCAATCTGCTTGCCGTTGCCCTGACCACCCAGCTATACGTGTGGAACGCAGAGTCAGGCGCCGTCGGACTGCTGACCGAGTTGGAGGAGTCGTCACAGCTGACTATTTGCAGTGTGTCATGGGTCAAGGAGGGACCGTATTTGGCTGTTGGCTTATCCAGTGGAGATATTCAGGTGACAATATTGGAGGCATTAGAATTAGAAGTGCCATAGAGCCATTGGCGAGTAAAGGCGGTTGTGTACGGTGCTGGCTTTGTGTTTTGATGTTATCGTTGCTGCTGTATTTGGGCTTGAGTTTTTTTTGCATACTGTGTGGGTCTATTTGTGAGATACCTATGAGGTGGTTTCCAATGTGGTTGCAATAGATAGTTAGCACGAAAGGGTGCTTTAAAATTTAGACCATTTTCTTTCCAATTTTTGGTCGCAACCAAAGGCTGAATACAGTTGGCGCCACACATGCAGCACATCTGAGGGAATTCGGAAGTGTGCTACGTGATTTTTACAAAGAAATATTTATTGTGAGGGACCTTTTTAGGGCTTTCTATGAAGGGGGAACCAGGCATAAACAGCATTTTTGCAAGTTTTTTTATTATTGCGGTTATTCGCTATTTTTCTTTGTCCTCAGTTTATGTCATAAATTTAGCTATGGGATGCGACCGCTGAAAGACTTTTGCGAACTTTGCCTGGGCAGTCATCTCGTGTTGGCGTTCTCACTTGGAACAAACATGTCCTGTCTGGGTACGGCTAAAACCTTATATATTATGTAGCCGTATGCAATCATAGGGGATAGCGTCGTGCAGTGTAGCTTAGCGCCGAACTCTGTTTTATGCATTTGTATTTCGTATGGCAAAATGTCAATAATCAGCTACTAAACTGTCTAAAAAATTTTAAATGGTTTATATACTTGCTATGTAAACAAGAAACAGTTTGACTATGGTATTATTAAACTAGATTGACTAATTATTAGACTACTTATTAGACTGGATTGTAATTTGTTTTAAACAGACATTCGGTGTAGTATTTGGTTAGTTTAACGTGACGCTTAACCCTTGTCTGGAAGCTAAGTCTAGTTTGTGATCGTATTGTCTACCATATTTAATTGTTGTAACTTTAGTGGATCCCGCCTTGGCTACATCCAGCATCATGACGTGCGAGTGGCCGATCACGTGCTTGCCACATTATACGGTCATACTCAGGTTTGTATAGCTCGCAGAACGTGTAGTCTGCAAAAAGGCTAACAACCTTTATTATGTTAACTTTTTTAAGGGAGGGGGAAATTTAAAAAGAGAAAAGAAAAAAAAAAAAGCTTTTTGGGAAGAGAAAAAAAAAAATTTTTAAATTTTTGAAAATTGTAGAGAAAAAAAAAATTTTTTTTCATAAAAAAAATAATATTAATTAAAAAAGGGTTTTTGTTAAATGGATGTATTAAACTTACGAATACGTTCAAGTTTTGCTGAGTTATTTAGCCGTGAAAATAGAAAATCCAAAATGAAAAACCTACAAAGCTGATAAATCTTCGAAAATGACAAATTTTTGATTTAATTTCTTAAAAAATTGAGTATGGCTTTTTGTAACTTTTTCAACGGAAATATGCAGTCCTAGGAAAGGTCTAATTTTTGAAAAAGTGAAACGTGTGGGCAAACCTTACATTTTTGCGTAGCGAAATCGACTACTTTTTTTGAACCTGGGTCCCAGCTGCCGTTTGCGATTGAGTTGAAAATTTGCACAATAAAAGAAAAAATATAAATGCAGACGTGAAAGATTTTCGATTTTCAAATTTTGGCCCGCAGCACTTTTTGTAGTCGCTCAAACACGACTGATTTTTGAAAAATCGATTTTTTGCAAAATCCAAAATGAAAATGAAAAATCGAAGATCAATCACGTCTAGATTTTTGAGAGATCTTTCTATCGATACCAAGATCATCAAAATCGGTTGAAGTTTCGCTGAGCTAGGTCAAAAACAAAATTAGTGTGAATAGGAAATTCGACATGGTCATAAAATTTGACACATTCACATTAAAGTGCTGAACTGTATTGTAAATAGGTTTTTTTGATGTCTCTTTGATATACAATTAAAGTGGTATTGCTATTTATTGCATGAGCTGAGCGCCAAACATGAGTTTTGTTGCTGAGCGCTACCTTAAATGTAGATATCGGTATTTTGGCTTTAAAGTTTAATATTCTACACTGTCACTGGAAGTCACCTAGTTTAAGGCATTCAGATTATCTCTTACTACTTCATGTTCATACTTATTGTGTACTTATAATGTATTACGATTACTTTGAATAATTTATTTTGATAGCTTGTTGGCTGCAGAAACGCAAGCACTTGATTATTGTGTATATTTTTTCTCTTTGACGTCGCGGTCGCGTCCTCTAAAGCCCTGTTCACATTAGTTCTTGTCCTTGTGCTTGTCGTTTCGACGATTAGATTCATTTGACTCTTCATAAATTATTATTCAATGAATTAGATTAACTTCTTTAACCAAACATAGGATTAATTTAAATTCATAAAATTTTGCAAGTAACTGCGGTTCATACTGTTTAGTCGTTTTACAGCGTGTCATATTGAACTTTCATCAATGTTATGTTGAGTTACTGAAGTAAATGTATTTCACTCATTATCGATGAAAACGCCCTAAGCAATTCCAGATTCCAGCATTCCAATGTAGGCCAGCTATATTATGAATCCTCGAGCATTCTAATTTCAAGTCATCATTTGTCTAGCCAAGTCTAGCTGTGCAGACAGTCCATCTATTCCCTATTGTTAGGAAGTCTGTGGCATGGCTTGGTCCTCCGATGGTCGGTTTTTGGCAAGCGGCGGCAACGATAATCTGCTGAACGTATGGCCAGACCTCGGGAGCACCACGGCCAATGATCAAGAACCCATATATTCCCTCACACAACATCAGGCTGCTGTCAAGGTAATTAGGTGTACATCCAGTTGAGATTAGTATAGTATTGCTACTTTATAGGTAGTTATTAGTAGTTATTAGTGTAGTTCTGGGGTTTTTTTCGCTGGCAATTTTACGCAATTTTGCGATAAGCTTGAATTTTTTTCGCAAAATCAAATTTATTTAGCAGACTTACTTTTGTTAAGTAGTTTGTTAATGTAGTAGACTTAAATGTTGATATTACAGTATTATTGTTATTAAAACTGACGCAATTTTTACCCTTTAGACATGAAAATGCTAATATTTTGAAATGTTTCTCAATTATGTCACCTCCGACCCCTATTATACTGTCTATTAGTGTTACATGCAGTCGGGGTGATGATACATGGAAAAAAATGTGTCCCATGTGTCCCATTTACAGTCACTAGAAACATCAAATCACGAAGTTGCACGAGTCCAAGCCTAGGGTAGCAGAAAAAGTCGGAGAAATTTTCAACTTTAAGGCCAAATTTGGTCAATTGGGGGCGTACGTTTTCTGACTAAACCACAAAAATCTGCAAATAGACGTTACGAGCTCACCCTTACTGCGTCAAATTTTTTTCGCAATTTTGCGAAACAGTTTGAAAATTTTTCGCAATCATCAAATTTTTTGCGCAACTGCGAACGTTTTTGCGCAAAAAAACCCACGTGTAGTTTACTTTGTCTAACGAGCCTATTAAATATTAAGCAGGCGACCACCCCGCCATGTCATTTTATTAGCCTTGGCTAGTTTTTTAAGTTGTTATGTATTTTTACAGAACTTTTTTCAAAGGCTATAAAACCTGTTTTCGATACCAGGTTTGACCAGAAATTCCAGAGCAATCGCTCCATTGCTTTTGTTTAGGCAGTGTCCTGGTGTCCCTGGCAGCCGTCCATCTTGGCCAGTGGCGGCGGAACGGCGGATCGTTGCATTCGCATTTGGAACTGCAACAGTGGCTCATGTTTGTCCAGCACGGATACTCTTTCACAGGTTTGCTGTTTTCGCCCTGTTTTATATTTCAACTGAACGGTTATATCGTTGAAGTGTTGCCCTAGAGCGAGATAATATAGTGTAAATCTAATCCTTGCGAAGCGATCGCTCAAACCAAATAGTTGGACATTGTTTGGTTTTTCGTCATCGCTTATTTGTGCGGTGGGGGGGGTGGTGGTGAGGACGGGGGAATTAAAATTTTTTTTTGGGGGGGTCTTTGCCCGGGGGGGGGGGGGGTGTGGGGAGTGGTGTTTGGTGTCGTTTTTCTAAAATTTCGGTGTTTGGGGCCCACAAGAAAAAAGTTTTAGGGGGAGTGTCTTTGTGGTTTTTGTGGGGGGTTAAAATGCACTTTTTAGTAATATTAATACAAATTTGCGTTGCGGGGGTGGGGGGGGGGGGGGGGCCAAGAAGTAAAACGTCGCGCGGGGGGGGGGGCGGCAGCCCCAGAAAAAGATTGGAGATTTTTTGATTTTTAGGCCGAATTTGGTCAACTAGAAACGTATCAGAAATTTTTTCCGACCAGAAAATTATAACGATAAATGGCAACGTCACATCAGAGAGTGCATTACACATGAACACAGCATGATGTACTTGTGCATACATACCATAGGCTTTGACGAAAGATGATAACAAGGAATAGTAAGCCATAAAGTTGCAGGGGTCTGTGGGCGGCAGTTCCCAGAAAAAAATTGAGAATTTTTTGATTTTTAAGCCAAATTTGGTCAACTGGAGGCGTATCGGAAATTGTTTTCGGCCGAGCAATGAAAACCAAAGGGAGGACAGGACCGCGCAATCAATTATCTAGAGTTAGACTGCGCACTCATTAGGAATGCGCAGTCACTTAAGAGTTGGACTGCGCGAACTATTTGTAGTTTTGGACTGCGCGGTCCAACTCTTATTGCCTGCGCAATCCTACTGACGGCGCAGTGCGCAGTGCAACTCTAGTTTGACTGCGCCCTTTCAGACTATTTGGACTGCGCAGTCCAACTATTAATTAGCTGCGCAATCTTACTGACTGCGCAGTTTAACTCTGGTGTGACTGCGCAATCAATCTAGAGTTAGACTGCGCAGTCATTAGGATTTCGCAGTCAATTAATAGTTAGACTGAGCAGACTATTTGGACTGCGCAATCAATCTACAGGTAGACTGCGCAGTCAACTTTCACGTCAGTTATGCGCGCGGTCCTTATAGTTACGCAGAGCAGCCCTCGCTCCGCTCGGGCTGCGCGGTCCAACTCCGACCGCTGCGCGGTCGCGCGGTCCACCCGGGAAAATCCCGGGTGAATCCCGGGTCTTGCCCATGTATGTTTGCTGCTGCATTTTTTGGCTGTCATGGAACGCAGTTTAAGTTAGGGGATCTGGGGGATGGAGGGGAGCTTTCAATGGTGGCTGGCTGGAGGGATGCCGCCCGTCAGATTTTTGACCCCAACCCCGCCCCTTGTATATCTGTACGTTAATCCGTCTGTTTAATAACATTTTGCTGATCTTAAAATACACTAACTACTTCTGCCACAAGGGCACAGAAATAATGTTTCATCCAACAATTTATTCCAATAAACAATAATAATAACATGTTTCAGGTCTCAGCATTGGTTTGGTCGAGTCATCACAAGGAAATCATTTCCGCCCATGGATTTCCTAATCATGAGCTGAATATTTGGAAATATCCAGATATGAGCAAGATTTGCGAACTCTCTGGTTGGTTTCAGATACTTGTTGATTACAGATTTTTTCATCATGTTATTAAGCTTTTATTAGATCCTGGAAATTTCTGATTCAGATTGAAACCTTGTGCTTGAGACCGACTGACGTGGGTGAGGTATGAGAGGCAAAGCAATCAATTTAATGTGTAAACCTTTAATCTATTATTTGGCACCAAGCTGTGGAGCAGAGATGAAAACGGGTCGGGTCAATTTTCGGGTCGGGTCGGGTCGGGTCGGGTAGAGGTACCGTGACCCGAAATTTTTTCGGGGCAAAAATAATACGTCGGGTCTTATTTTTTAGTTTTAATTCTCCCTAAAATTGGGGAAAAATCGTGATTTTTAAAAATTTTCTAGCACTAATTTTACATTAAAAATATTTCTGCGGCTATTTTTTCAAGTAAACACCTTTATGCTAGTTTTACTTAAGTTTTCTTCGTACTTTTTGAGCATAGACGTGATTTGAAGCGTATATTTTTGGGACCCGAACGGATGAAAAAAATTGCTACTAAAAAACGGATACGGGTCGGGTCGGGTCTCACTTTATTGACCCGTCCCGTTTTCATCTCTGCTGTGGAGCCTTGGATGGTATATCACTGTTTCAGGTCACACGGGTCGTATTCTGCAAATGGCTCTGTCGCCTGACGGTGAGATGGTGGTCAGCGCCAGCGCGGATGAGTCCATTCGAATCTGGCACTGTTTTGCCGTCGACCCTGCCACTAAGAAAAAGTCTGGTCGCTCGGGCACTGGCGCACCTGGTCGACCTCCCCGTGGCACTTTGCCCAAAACGCTGCGGTGACTTTTGACATTGTTTCGACAGACTGAATAATGATCGGTCATTGGTGTTCTGCTGTTGGTCGTGCTTATTGTCTCCGGTTAAGCCTGGTTCGTACTTAATTGTCATTTGTCCTTAAGAACATGGACAGTGTAAATTTTGGTCGGCAGCTGTGAAAACTTGACGCAGTGGTGTCGGCTATTTGTTTGCATTCTGGAATTCAACATTATTCGTGCAAAAAGTTTGCATTTTAGGTTAGAATTATTTTTTAAGTATTAGCTAAACCACTGGGACAACGACGAGTTATGATCGGGCTTCACCGTGTCTATTTTTTGTATGCACAAAGTTTTGAACAACTGCTGTAGGTACAGAATTTATTAGTCAATCTATATCGAAATAAACATTCGAACAACAAGCATAATATCGATGCAGCTTTCTGTGTGTCAGCTGCAGTAGGAAACACAAACAATGAGCAAAAAACCATTACGATATTCATCAAAGTCATCTGCGGTGGTTTGCTTAACCAGTCGTAAGATGAGAATACAGTGGGGCTAACAGTTTTTTTGCAGACTAATTGCATTGATAATTTTTCGACAAAATATTCGGTATCAAATTATTGCCTTTTCATTTTTCCATATAATTAATTATAATAACCACTGAGCACTCAATGCACAAAATGATATGATCCTCTGTACCAGAAAACATAATTATGGACCTACCTACTAGTTAGTACCACTGCTTAATATTTTGCATGATTGTACTTTGGTGCTGTACTTATTGCTAACCTGTAGTACAATTATAGTGGTTTCATGAAAATTGATATTTGGTTTTCCGGTAAACTCAACCTTTATTTTTATAATGATGACTATTGCGCAAATGTGAACCGTTCAAATTGGTTTGATACCTTGCTACGAACCAAGATTTGTTGGCACAAGCGTGTCATTAATGTCAAGAAAGTTTCGGTACCAGATGACCTAAGGTTTTCTAACTAAAACTCTGTCCTGAAAAGTCGCAGACAGAGGCTTCTGTATCCTTAAACGTAAACTAGATGTTTTTACACGAATAATACTGCGTCCCCTATTGATAATTACATTTGCGAGTAATTTAGGTAAGTAAGTGACAGTATTGTTTGTTCTTGAATGCATAGAATTGTTATGTTTTCATCGATTTTTAGTTGTTCCTGTGCAATTTGTTTTTATCGCATTTGACTATTGTGTATGTAACTTATTGTTATTTTAACTGGATGTGTAGCCTATACCTCTTGCGTTTTTGATATGTACCATCTCAAGCTTGGTTTTAGTAAAAATCTTACCACGTCATTGTTTTCTTTCTGATACATAGACCGAGATTTACAAAAGTGTTTGTTTATGTAGCTTTACTTTTACACTTGGTCGAAAACATTCTTTTCGAATGAAACTAGACCACTGTCTGGAAAAATTGTATGTATTTAATATGGCGACGTCGTGCTCAACGTGGATTGGCTTCAAGTTACCACCTGTGAATCATACTCACGTTTGCAGTGAGTTAGGGTTGAGCATGAGTGCCTTCCATGTAGAGAGATCTGCCCCGGCTCTTCACGAATACGGCCGGTGTCGCTGTGTAAATTTTGCCCCCGGAAAATCCACCCGGGGGTAAAATTTACCCTGGGGTAGATTTTCCGGGGGGAAAATTTACAGCAACCATATAATTTACTGTTTTGAATTTATATTTCAAAACTGGCGATTTCGGCGATTAATTTATTTATTTCTAGGTTTTTTATTTAATTTAGCAATATATTTATTTTTCAGGCTGTGATAACTTTAGACTAGACAAAAGACCACGAATAACTTTAGACTAGACAAAAGACCATGAATTTCGAAGGCATGGGTAATTCAATATATACATTTATATCTGGGCCGTTTATCTTGGCAGCAAAATCTTTAATGTCGAAAATTTCGATTAATTTAAGGTGGTAGTAAGTTTTCGACAGTTTTGCAGGAGTAACACTTGACAACTTACGATTAATTTTCAGTCAATAATTTATAGTACGCATATTAATTTAGGAAACTATAATTTATTATGAGATAAATGCTTGCTAAAATAGCTTGAAACAATCAGTTTTAATTTTCGCAGAAAATATTTTGCAGCCAGTTACGACTATTTTTGGTAAAATTTTATGTTTAGCTAAGCCAAAGTAGTAGCTAGTCAAAACGGCCGTTTATTGAAAAAAGAAAAAAATGACACACGGGCATGTCAAAAGCCTTCAATTTAGATGCCAAAACTTATCCTTCCGCTTTTCACTTTTTGAAATTACGTCACATTTATGTAACATTTCTTTTTGAGTTAAAGTACATTACACAAAAGTCCGCAAAATTTGACAACTACTAGAAGGATTTAGTTCAAAATTTGAGATAAATTGGCACACATATGTGTCTACTTTATATTAAAATTTTAAAAATTTTGTTTGCTTAAATTTTGCGTTACACCAATTTCATTCCCAGAAATCTGTAAAAATGTACTTCCGTGGACTAAATCTCAAGTCTTGATGTTGCAATCCTTTCATGCGTTATTTTACATGTTTTTTTAGACAATTTCTGATGTGTCAATTTTTTATTTGTATTAATTTAGCCTATTTTGTGAAAAAATTAGATTCAAAAATTCGTATATTTTTCAAAATTCGAAAATATTCAAAATTAAAGGTCCGTAACTTCTTTTCTGCATCATATAAATGCACCAAACTTAGCATTAAAATTCACCCTGTTATTGGCCATCTTGGTGTAAAGAATGAAATTAGTTGGAGTTACACAGTTAATTTTACAAACAAAACAAGAAAAATGCAAAAATTCACGAAATTTGACTACTTTAACAGTGTCTGCTGAGTGCTGACTAGCTTGTTACAGATTTAAGCTAGATAATGTGCATAAGTGTAGTTTCAGTTAGGTACGTTCTTTAACGTAAAAAAGACAGCTATTAAATTCATTGAGTCGATCAAAAGTTATAGCTCGTTATAAAAACTGTCGAAAACGTAACTACCACCTTAAACGTTTGCAAACGCTGAACTTAACACAGAATTACAGGACAATTACTGATCGTCGTCTAAAATGTTTGCGGGTGAAATTTATTTCAACGACGAATATTTAGTTAGATTCGATAAATCGGGCCCTGAACGGTGTTATAGGCTGTGTACTGATGAGGCAAGTGAAAGCCCGCACACACATTTTTTTGTAATTCTGTAACCCCCCCTCCACTCTCCAGTCCTAAGGGCATATTTCAGGCTTAAAATTCGCAGCCCTGACGGAAACTCAACACACAAAAATTTTTATTTTAGCATTATTTGTCGCGAAATTAATTGGAAAATAATGTATTTATAATAAAGGCAAAATAGGGCTTAATCAAGGTTTTTGTCATGACATTTTTAAAGTAGCATTTAGGGTAGTCAGTGACTTTGGCAATAAATGGTTTTCAGCGACTATTTTTATCATAATTGAAGAAAACTTGCCGGGGGGAAAATTGACACCGGGGTAATTTTTCCGGGGGGGAAAATTTACACCGGGGGAAAATTTACACCGTGACACCGGCCCGGTGTCACGGGGTAAATCATCCGGGGGATGAAATACCCCGGGGCAAATCATCCACCCGGATAAATTACCCCGGGGCAAATCATCCCCCCGGGTAAAATACCCCGGGGTAAATCATCCGGGGGGACGATCTACCCCGAAAGGTGTTTAGTCACTTCATTCATGTTTTATGTTGCCTTTCTGTTACGGTTCTCCCCCGTTTCACCAGTTCATCTTTCTGAAGTCTGACCAAAAACTGCTGGACCCTGAGACAAAAACAAACAAGCATCGAGTAAGTTTAAAAATCACGCCACCTGTTTTGTCACAGGGTTCAGCAATTTCTGGTCAGACTTTAGTTATTAAGAACATACAGAAGACTGTGTGAAAAATTTTAAGTAAAGTATGATACAAATTCAGATATAATAAAGAAATGGCAATGGAAACGCAAAAGCACTCGGTGAACACTGAAACGTTGTGGACATGGAATGGAGCGCAACAGAGCAATCATTGAGTGAGAAACAAGCATTAAAACTTTAGAACGTATTATTTTAGTAGTAGATCCTCGATATATCTAAAATGTAGTAGACGCCAGATCATGTGATCCACCTACAATTTGACCCTCTGAAGCTTAGCCGGTCTTTTCATGGGGTACCCCGCATGGCATCGTGCGGTGTCCCTCAGAGATTCCCCTGGGGGAAACATGTTTACACGATGGGGAATGAGTGCGCGGGAATTTGGTTTTGATAAAAAAATTTCCCTACGTGGGCGCCCCATGGGGTGTCACACGATGCCATAGGATGCCCCATGTTATGAAACGGATCTTCAAAATGTTTCTCAGGAATCGTATATTTTTGCATTTAATTTTAATCCTACTGAGTAGGACGTCCATGGGGGGTCTGAGGGGTGGGGGTAAGCCTTCGCCCAGATTTGAGAGTTCGGGACAAACCCCCCTCCGTGGTGCTGAAGACAAAGTTAGGGGGGTGATTTAGTATTTACCCCGTGACTGTTCCACTGGTTAAAGTTATGTTTGGGGTATTTTATCCGGAGGGATGATTTGCGCCGGGGTATTTCATATTCATCCCCCCGGATGATTTTTTAGGGGGGATGATTTACCCCGTGACACCGGCCTGCCGGTCCCGGCCCGGCCCCGGGTAGGGCTGGGCACGGTTACATGGTACGAACCGTGTACACGTGTGTAATGTGTACACGTGAAGCTTAGCGTGTATACGGTTAGGGATCACTCCGCGGCTACTTAGCGGTTACAGCGTGTACACGTTAAAACAGAGTGACCGCAAGTGTACCACCGACCCGTTACTCTAAACGGATAGTGTAACCAGCAAACAATGGCGCCATAAGTCCTACTCATAGTGGGCAGTGGCTGGCTATAGCACCTGAATGTGATATTTGTGCATTTTTTTGCTATTTGGTATTGTATTGAAAATATTACTCTTTTTGATATAAATAAATATGTATACGTCCTCTAAATACTTGAACAGTTGGACAGTTAGTGTTAGAGTTCCTTCCTTAAGGAAATTTTGCGGGCCGGGCCCGGGCCGGGCCGACCCCTGTGCTCGCGGGCCGGGCCGGGCCGGGCCGGCCCGGCCCGGGCCCGGCCCGCAGCCCGCGGCCCACCACCGGCCCGGCGGGCCGGTGGTGGGCCGGGCCGCGGGCCGGTGGTGGGCCGGGCCGCGGGCCGGTGGTGGGCCGGGCCGCGGGCCGGGCTGGGCCGGTGGTGGGCCGGGCCGCGGGCCGGGCCAAGTTCCAAAAATGCCAAATTTTTCCAAAAAAGTGAAAACTTTCGAAAAACACGATTATAAGTGAATTCAAACACGGCAGAGTATTTACGTGCAAACTAAATGGCACAAGCACAGAAACAAACGACATATAATGACAATTACGGTAGTTGATTTAGGGTTTGCATAGGATCACCTAGAATTTATGATTGAATATAGCAATCATTGCTTAGAAAAACATCACAAGTTTGTGTCTGAACCATTTTTAAGACTAGTATGTTCGTTTTGCCAGCGACGCTGACTGTTACAGTTCTACGCATTGAACAGCACAAAAATTTGGGACACTCCTTCCTTGATGGGACCCCCCCTTTTCTGAGTAAATTAATAAGTAATAAGTAATAAGTAATTTAAAAGTATAGTATATACTCGTGACCCCCCCTTGTTCCAAAACCGACAAAACTGGGGCAAATTTTACTTTTTCTTCAAGTGTAAACAACAAATGCCGATTTTTTAAATTTTGGGTGGAAATTTTGCTCACGACGGGACTTTCTCCCCTGTTTTACCCTTGGTGGGACCTCCTCTCTCCCCTGGCACCAAATTATGTAGATGGGTCTTCCCCCCCCCATTCCCACTCAATTACATGTGTGGTCATTACATGTGTTAACATTACAAATTTAGGAATTTATTGAAAATTCAATATAAAAGTACATAGGTAGGCTCAGGGAAAAGCTACTTTGTTAGATAGTGTTAGACTATTTATACAATTTTTAGCCTTTTTGACCGTTTTTTTGTGCAATTTCGTGAAATTTCCAATTTTATTACTGGTCGGCCCGCGGCCCTCGGCCCACCACCGGCCCGGCCCGGCCCGCGGCCCGGCCCACCACCGGCCCGGCCCGGCCCGCGGCCCGGCCCACCACCGGCCCGCCGGGCCGGTGGCGGGCCGCGGGCCGAAAATTTTGGCGGGCCGGGCCGGGCCGGGCCGACGCCTCAAAAACCGGGCCGGGCCGGCCCGGGCCCGGCCCGCGGCCCGCCACCGGCCCGCGAAGGAACTCTAGTTAGTGTGATTTTTAGATTTGTGAGCTGATGACGATAAGAAAATGAAATAATCGCAAATAACGAACGGTAGCGCCTCACAGGCTATTTTTTGCTATTATTGTGTACGCACATCGATTTTTTTAAAGTACATAATTTATTTCTGTTCCAATACCCAGATGAAACGTTACTGATTAAGCGCGAAACACAAAATAATTCGAAAATTCGAAAACAGAAATTAGACCAAAACTTGACAACATTGACAACGAGGTAGTTCGGGGTAGTGTGTATAGCGCAAATAGCGCGGGGTACGGGGGCGCGTTCTTAGCTGTACATAAGAATAGCGCAAATAGCGCTTATGCCATTCAGCCGTATGTCCGTTTATCCTAAGGAAACGGCATGATTTCCGTGTGTCCGACAAAGTTAAAATCAGTTCGATCAGCCGAAACTGCCGAACAAACAACGAACATAGAACTTAAAAGTATGAATCGCACCTTTGTCCGTACAGCCGTAATACCTACATTATATCCGTTTTAAGTCCACATAACTGGGAATGTGAATTGAAAAAACGGACGAAACACGACTTAATACGACTCGACCTTAACTCGATGCCCGTCTTTTCCTTTCGCTGTATTTGCCCCAAGTACAAATCTAAGATCAAAGACGTACGTCCTAAGGTCAACGAACAAATTGTAAACTGCTGCACTGAATAGGAGCATTGGACTATTTGTTTACGTCACACTGTGCACTGCGTAGCCTAGATATTGTTTCCTACAAAACAGAATTTGAAAAACAAAAGGCTGAGTTTAAAAATTTTACTTCAAAAATGTATGTACTCAAACAATGGATGCACAAATACGAATTCTAATGTGTTATATACAATAGATTACACCATGTACACGTCTATACCATACATCGTGACAGTGACTACAACACACGCACAACTGCACACCAAAATAATGCTAACGTTAGGAACGTACTTTTATAAACGGACTAAAACATAACTGGACGGTTAAATACGTTATTGCAGTGAACGACCAAGTTTGATAGAGAAATGAAAACTTGAACGTTAAAAAGCTACTATTCTTGTGAACGAAATAATAAGCAGTATATAATTAATCAGTTATTTTTATTTTTTCTCAATATTCTCAATACTTACGAAACCTTTCAAAAATATTGACGATGAGTATATAGCTAAGATACAAGACAAAAAATACGATAAAATTAGGAGTCGGCATGAACAGCAGATGTAAAACAACCAATAAATGACCATATTTTTTTACAGGTGACCAACTATGGCCAAAAGCTGAAATTACCAATTTACTAATTAGTAATTACCATTAAATTACTTAATTCTATTGTTTCGCTCATATAAAGTTGGACATTTTAAAGGTATTTCCAGTTTAATGAAACGTAAGGAGTGAAGAATTAGAAGCTACTTGCAGTTTAGGGTCGATTCATACTTCAATAGGGCATACGGACAAACGGACATAGGGCACACGGCCACAGCAAGTTTTGTCCGTTTTTTCAATTCATACTTTTTAGGGCAAACGGACATTGGGATGCACGGGCATACAGACAAAGGTGCGATGCATACTTTTGAGCCGTATGCCCTACAGTTTCGGGCAGAGTTGAACTGAATTTAACTTTGCCGGACATACGGACAAAGTGAAATTGTGCTGTTTTATACGGATGAACGGGCATACGGCTGAACGGACGAAAGTTTGAATCAAACGGCCGTTCTGCCGTTCATTTTGTCCGGATGTCCGTTTGCCCGTATGTCCGGATGTCCGTTTGCCCGTATGTCCGAATGTCCGCGTCGAAGTATGAATCGAGCCTTAATATAACCTAAATACTAAAGAATCATACCTACTATATACAACGTAAAGACTAAAGGGATCATCATCATACCAACTCAAATAAACAAAAAAACAAAAATAAAACAACAGTAAACAAGAAAAGAAAGAACTAAATCTGAAGAATATATACCGGCGACCAAACGTATCACAATTGATAGTTAAAAATTTCAAACTGAGTTCTTAAAATAATACAAATCTACAATAAAAATACAGTTTTTACAGTTGATATAAAACATGTGTGCGCGTTTAAATCCAGGCTTCCAAACTTTACCGTAACAGTAGTTTTTATTTATTACTTACAGCTTTCTTAAGAAGCAACAAAAACAAAGCTGAACACTACATCACAGAAAATTTTGGAAGCAATCGGTATGACAGTACGACAGGACACATCAAAAAATACTATAATACTAAAATTACAAGTTAAATTAGCTAGAATAAGCGCTGAAATACAGTTAACTTGGATAAAGTTACTGACTTAAAACATCAGTTATGATTGCCAGAGATTGGCGAAATTAGCAGGTTCTCATTAATCTGTGTTCGAGGTATGTATTCAGGTTTTTGTCGTTTCGCTAAATTTGTTGCTAGTTCCAAAAAACATACTACGGCACTCTGTCTTATTTTTTGTGTTTGGTATTTGCCCTTCGGTATGCAAGATTGCAAGGACACTAGTTTCGTTTGAAAAAGATGGACATCTTTCACTTTTTATGAATACAGACACCACAAAATCGGCTATACGAACTGCACTAAAATAGCATAAACACGAAACAATTCAACCGTATCAAATCAACAACAGCAAATAATTATATACTCGCTTAGCGATACGAGACCAGCAAAGTCGAAACTTGAATGAGCGCCGTTGATTTATAAGCTCAAACTCAATAGAAATTCTAAAACCGCTTCATATATACGGCCCTTCATTTGTTAAATCTCAAACAAGTTTCAATTTCATTTGCTCTAGTGCACGATCCCAGTATAAAAAAGAGCGCACAATGGCACAAACAAAATTGACACCAGCTAATTTCACACGATTTACAGATTTTATTAGACTTTGCTGATTATGGTTACAGCGCTAAATCTAAAATATGGTTACAGCGCTAAATCTAAAACAAAATCTCGCAAAATCCAACAAACATGGAATAATGACTCGCATAATTCTCTAAAAACGTTATTTGTACGAGTAAAATTTGGTGGAATACACAAGAAGCAGATATAAAGATTTTTGAAGTAATGTCGGACACTATATATGCGAAATAAAAATTAAGAACTGACCTGAAATTTAAAATTTCAAAATAATAATTACCAAATCACCAATGAATGATGAATTATCAAATACTATGCCAATTCATCAAAATTTTCAAATTACAAATAAAAAATGCTAAAACGTGTTCAAAAAGTAATAAATAAATCACCTTCAGAAAACAAAATTTAAATATTAATGCAGGTCAACAGTTCAACCACTTTCAGCTCAAGTCAAAAAAATCATTGCGATCAATCAATTGCATCTGTAAAATCATTTTACAATAAATTTGAACACTTTTGCCAATTTTTTCTGCTTAAGCCCGATTCATACTTGCCCTTAAGGACACAGAGACAGGGACATGGACAAATAAAAATGCTATGGTAGATTTATTGAAAATACTTAAGAACAATAGATAGGTACAAGGACAATGAATAGTATGAAGGGAGCTTTAAAAAACAGTACAACTTCCAGAAATCCACACTACTAAGCCTTTATATTAGCTTTTCCTACAAAAAATTACAACTTTCATCTTAGCAGTTAAAACTCGAAGGAAAATTAAAACATTGATTTTACAAAATCCAAATTTCTCATTCACAATATAGCCTACAACATCTTCATTACAGCAGCAATTTAACAACAGGCAGCCTTATTTCACTTTTGAAAAGTCGTCATCCACAATTTACATAGACTCACGATTGAACAAAGTACCATGCGATCCAAAAAAGACTGTCCGGGGGCTGTTACCAAAACCTCCAAGGGTCTCAGAGTCAAAAAAGGATCAAGCGAATTACAATCAAATCTAATCTGCTAAATCCAATCTGGCTACAATCCTAGACACCTCTGTTGGGCTTAGGATTCACAAAAGGTACTTAGCTTTAAACTTGGTCTAGAACGCTCATTTCGAATGAAACAGAACATCGTAATGAAATATTCTATGTGTATTTCATACAATCATGTGTCGACACAGACCGAGTCTAAGTTAAACGCGCTTTGTGAATCCCACCCATCAAGTCTGTCACAACTATTATAGTCACACGGCCTTTGTCACGATAACAAACTCCCCACCATAAACAAACAGCCAAACAAAAACATAGTTACGCCCTTTGTTCCACCAACGGCAGAGCGCAATGGTCAGATCCGGACCCGCCAGATCCGCTTGATCTAGATCCTCCCTTGCTGGATCTCACCCGCTTTTGACGTTCCACGTTTGGCGTACACGAAGCTGACTTCGATTCGTCTGATTTGCGATCAAGCGAGATTGAATCGCTTGAATGGCGAGAATCAATGGTATTGTTATTGTCCTGAATTGCCGTAGTTGTGGTCGTTTGGTCATTCAGTGGACTACCCCAGTTCACAAAGTTCGTCTCCATATCCGACGTACCCGCACTAATGGGAGGTGTAAGCTTTGAAGAATTAGCATCAGCATTATTCGCACTCTCAGTGGACGATTGCAAAGTCTCACTAATACTATTCAGCTCATTAGTATCACAAGTCTTACAACTAGTAACAGTATCATCATTAGTAGTAGTCGTAGTAGCAGTAGTAGTAGTCGAGTCATTAGATTCCATTGAACCAGCATGCGAGCGCTGTTCATGAATGGCCTCAGCCGTATGCGTGGCCACGCGGAGTACAGCTACGGTCTCTTGCAGACTATGACACTCTTTTGCGTCCAGCAGTTCAAAAGTGCGCACGAAAGCGTCGAAATTGGCCGCCACAGCCGTCAGCGGGCCACTGAGACCCAGCCAGTGGAATTGTGTCCAGTGCACATGGATTAGGTGGCCGAGGACGTGCCACAGCAGACGACAGATTTTCTTCACTGTCACATCTACAAAGGTGTCAGGAAAGTCGTTGCCTGAAAATAAAAGGGTTTGTATGACGAATGAATTATACTAATAATTAATGAATAATGTTGAGCCTACACTTAGGGTCATACCTTTACCGGATTAAAGGACTGGACTTTTTTTAGTCCGAGGTTAAGGAATGACATGTCAGACTGAACGCACTAAACGAGTTAAAATAAATCAGCGGCCTAATTTTAGTCCGAACCCGTTCCTAAACTACCACTGGACTCAATGGATTCAACATGCACGCTTAATATTAGCATACATAGCTAAGTCCGTTTAGTCTGACTAAAAAGCAACGCGCTAAAATTTAAGTCCTTTTCATCCGGAGGTTTTGGAATGGCATTTTTTAAACCGTTTGGTCCGATTAAAAATTAACCCTTTAATCCGTTAAAGGAATAAGCCCTTAGTCAACAGTGCTAAAACGCTAATCAAACATTAATGCAGTCACACTGAGCGATTATAGTTACTTATTGCTACTTCCTCGATTTATTGTGCCTATATACAACATCTACAAGTAAGGGAAATTTCGCTAAATAGTCCAAACTCCGCAACGTCCACTATAGAACGATCTCATCATAGTGTCAAGTATTCTTATTAGCAAAAGCACCAGCTGACCATATAGGGTGGGAAATGTTTCCTCGTTGGATACGAGTCGTCCGATGTGTGACATGACACAGTCCACGTACTGCGGGGCACTGCACTTCAGCTTCTTCCCACGCTCGTCAATCCACTGGTATTGCCTGAAACAAATTAGCAAAAGGAAGCTAGCAATTAAATTAACAAAAATGCTTAACTTCGAACTGACAATATTGAAAATTTGTGGGAAACAATGGTATAACTTGGAAAGGTATATATGATCAGTCGTCAGACAAACATTAAATTGAGTTGAAAGTATATTTTGAAGTATATTTTGAAATTTCATTTTTTCAAAATTTGCATCAGAGGCAGTGCTCGTTATCACTATATACGACACCTTCACCTTACACGACATGATGGGTATCATATTGAAAATTGAAGCGTATCTTGGCAAGATTGCAAGCCATTTTTTGCGTAAACATTAACATTACGTAGTCAACACAAAACATATACAAACCCGTGCATATATATATACGTACAATCTTTATCTTGGCTGATGAATAAATGCTAGCTAACCAACATAGGGCCGGGTTGTGTTTTATTTTAATTGATAAAAATATATACTTTTTTCCAAATTTCAATCAAGCAGTTCAGTCATGGCTCACATATTATCAAATTCATTAAAAAATAATCTCTAGAGGATTTTGATGCTGAATTAGTAACTTTTGCAGTTTTGATGTCAGGGTGAACTGCTAAAGTCAATGGTTGTTCACGTACAGTTTATTCCCGACTGTCTCCAATTTTGAAGTGCCCATTATATACTGGGGTGCTGTCAATACTTATTACTATTTAATAGTTATCAGAACAAATGGCGAGGTCACCAGACTAAGATGGCGCTCTAGATAATGAGATCAGTATTTGAAAATTTTAAGATTTTTAACCACTAATATAAACATATGGCTAGAAAACCCTCACAAGCCAGAAATTTATATCCATACCATTTTTGTGTCATTTTTGTCACTGTGTATTTCGAAGTCAACTGTGTAATTAATTATACCTACAGGACACACTAATTGTATATACATCACTGATGCGGCAAATCTGAAACAATCGAAAAAGGGAAATTTTGTCTAAGAAACTTGTAATAAAAGTGTTCAGAGTCAAATATAATATACGTAAAGCAAAACCGGGATACGTAGATAGATTTACAAACATATAGTTTTATATGCATAAATGCATATACGTAAAAAAAGCTCAGTCAAGTTTTCTGTAGATGCTCCCAGTGAAAATTGAACTAATTATTGTTGATAAGAGGGAGTAGAAAAAATTGCTGGCTGGCTCAAGTCAGTTAATGAATGGTTTTCAAAAATTCGTCAAAACTTTTGTGACATGTTGGGCCTTTGAAAATTATAGACATATGCAGTCTTTATAAATTGCAGTGTAGCTGCTGCTACGTAACGTCACAAAGGTGAAAAACTCTGAATTCATACCAGAATAAGTATATATCAATATAAAATACATGTGTTACGTATATACTAATTAAAAACTCACATGCTTGTACATTTTTATGCAGGGAAAAGCAAAGCCCTAGTATATACATGTGTGAACAACAGTTGGTATGGGTGTGTGCGTGTGTGTGAGGATTATATCCAGATCTAGGCAAAAGTAGGTCGTCAGATATTTCTCAACTCGAAACAGTCCATTCGAGAAAACGGCTTCTTGTCCTGTATATATCTTATTTACGTAGCCGGACTGAAAAGCCGTGTATAGCTTACATATATAATACGTGATCAGAACTTTTTCTGACAAGAAAACTTTACAGAACACAACTGATAATCGAGTTTTCCCCGGCAACTTTGCTTACAAGAGGGAAAGTCTGTTGCTCAGTTACACGCATTCCATATTCGTATATACGCACACAAATGTACGTACATAGCAGAAGCCTAAACCTTAGGCTAACTCCAAATCTCACATCTCTGTACGTACATACGTACTGCACTGTGCAGCAGGAAAAAATAAGTTCACACAGCCAGTGAGTGAGTTAGCTTGGTTATCTTGAAAATTCTGGAAAGACTTCGCATGAAAAGCGGCTAGATTGGATCGAAAGGAAAAGTTTTTGATATTTCTAGCCGGAGCTTATAAAAATATTAGCTAAACAATTATATAAGGAGGTGGTTGTTGAGAAAAATATTGTGCTGTTTTTCGTGACGTGCCAATAAGATAACATAAATTTTGTCGGTGCATACTGCCCACGAAAGGTTTTGGAGATTTTATGCGAGTTCACACAGTATATAACACGTACGTAAAAAAGTACATACATATACATAAGACAATGACTGTAGCTGTGTATTATAGCTGTAAGCGTCGATCCTAGTAACCTTCCATATGAACACAGATGTGCACACACGCGTAGATCATTTTTTACGATGCTACTCCCGATTAGATGGTTTTAACCAGAGAATATACAAACATTACGATCACGATCGTCAACACACCAACTTGTCCTGAAGTGTGATGTATCGTGTAAACATTTTTCGCAGTCTTATAATTTAACACGGACAATTTCAGAAAAAAAGATACAATTGACGCCTGCACCCATTCAGCTAACAGTAATAGCAGTAAACACTGAGTTAGCAATAGATGCAGTATATACTGCTGCAGTGCTGCAAAATTTGGCACACAGCCAAACTAAAACTACATAAATATCATACCAAAAACAGGCAGTCATGTGAGTATTATGTCATTAGAAATAGAATTGTCAAGATTT
>JASANF010014771.1:0-58320 GCA_030248245.1 Trissonchulus sp. WLG1_4 | reverse complement strand
TGTTAACTGGAAAAGGCCTGGGGGTTTACCCAAGCCGAGAAATTAAAAAAAAATAAAAATTACGAGATTTGCTATTTTTGGGCTTTACCTTGCCCAAAATTTTTGAAATTGCCAAAATTTCTGGCTGAAACCTTCCAAAAAGTTGAGGGTGGGGGTGCTAATGAGGGGGATAATACAAAAAATCCGGAGGAAAAGGGAAAAATTTGAAAATTTTACAAAAAATCCGAAAAAATCGTCATTTTGGAAAAAATTTAAAAATTTGCAAAATTTTTCAAGAAAAACTCAACCGTTTTTCCTGGGACTTTCTGGAGAGCTGGGGAGGGGTCAGGCAGTGGTTTTACTGCCGTTTATCCTGAGAAATTTCGTCAAAAATAGCCTAAGCCTGGGCTATTTTTGTGAGACTCTCGGAGCGAGCGTCTCAGGCTTAGGGGTCCCGAGTTATTTTCAGGAAAAATTTTTGGAGCCGATTCGGGACGGGAATATATTTTTCCCGGGGGTTTTAGGGGTCGGGAAATTCAAATCTGGGGTCTGTTTTTACCCTCAAAGGCCCAAAAAATTTTTACGGGCACTTTCAGGAAGGCCCAAAAAATTCAAAAATCCAGGCTTAGAGAAAATGCCCGGAAAAATTCATTTTTGAGAAATTTGGGGGGGAGTATTTTTCCTGGGGTAAACAGGTGACGGGGAGTTCAAAAAAATAGGTTTCGGAGCGAACAAATGCGCTCCGGAAAAATTACGGGTCAAAAAATACAAAATTTGGAGGGGGGGATTTTCGGAGTTTCGGAAAAATGAATATTTGATTCAAAATTTGGGGGGGCCTAATTCTGTGCTTTCCTTAGTGACCTTTCTTTTTAGTAGAGGCCCTATTTTCCTTTCCCGGGCCTTTTTCCTACCTATCTACCTCGATTTTTGCCAGGCTCAGATCCTGGCAAAAATCGTTTCGCGGCACTAAGCCTGACCACTTGGTAATTTTTCTCAAAAATTTCACCGAAGACGAGGAGGGGAGCACTAAACTTTGCCCAACGTTCTGTATTACCGGTGCGGGGCCGGTAAATTACAAATTTCAGGGGGAGGGAGTCAAAAATTTTGAGTCAATTTTTGGCTAGGCTTAGGCGTGGTTCCGCCAAACTTCCTGCGTGAAATGGTACTGTCACGGTCGCCAGATGTTAAACCCTGAACTGGGGGACTAATGGAGGCTCTTAGAAAATGCGCAGAGCGCTAGCAGAGGTGTTGACCGTCGCCTACGTCTCCCAATTCAGCGAATAACGCCTAGCTTCGAGCTAGGTTTTACGGATCAGTCGTCTGAAAAGCACTCAATGGACAGGTCCGCTTCACTACAGGCGGATGGCAAAACCACAAAGCCTACACGGCCCGACTACGGCCGGCAACTAACTAACTAGACTACTCTAGGCTAGCCTTACGGCACAACAGCATAAAAGGTAGTAATTTACTGACACGGGGACAGACAAAATCAGAAAGACAGAACAGTGGGCAGAAATTTAGGGACGGAACATGAGGGGGAGAACTCACAAGAGTAATAAAATGCGCCACGCCCCTCAAAATATTTCCCTACGTTTTACGTGCAAAACATACCCATCCTGATGAATTTGGCTGTCGGGGGAGAGAAGGGGAAAAACCGACCGTACTCGTCGGACAAGCCTGGGGTCTACACCAAAGGGAGCGAAAGTTAACGAAGTCAATTTGGAAAACTATCGAAGTTCATCCCCGTTACTTTACAATGACAAATAAAGGAGCCCTACTGTGTGTGTGTAATTTTCCAACAATTTGGCAATGCGCAGGTGTACAATTTAAAGAGTAAAACTTGAACTTTCTGTAAACATGATGGAGAAACTTTAGCTCTTGGCCGGGCTTGCTGCCACGTGGCACTTATTGCATCAGCAAGGCAATGCAAAACCAATGCCTCACGTGATCATTGCGCGAAAGAGAAGCTGCAAAATGATGAAATAAACATTGCCAAATTGCATTTTTAACGTGCGCGCTGTAACTGTGTAGTTTTGAAGTGTAAAGAGACTATTTCTCATCATGGAAATGTCAACCTCCACTAGTGGCAGCCCTCACGAGTCCAACATATGCAAGTGTGCGTGTGCGCTCGCTCATGCGCCCGCTCGTGCGCCCGCTCATGCGTCCTCTCATGCGCCCACTCATGCGCCATGGACAAAATGCGCCCTCGCTCGTGTGAATAGGCCTTTACTCTCCTTACAGCAAGCCTTACGTGTGAGTGTGCGCGTGTGTTTTCAAAATCATTCAAATATCGGCGCAAATTTGGATTTAGGCTTAGGCTTAGGATTAGGTAGTCTCAGAGTTAATAACAAGCTTAGTTTGGGCTTAGGCTGAGGCTTAGGCGTAGTTTTGTAATTTTGAAATTTATATGTTTATGTGATGAGCCTTGCTGTAACTAAAGCTACGTGAGATTTGTTAGCTCTAAATCAGTAATTCGTAATGATTACACCTATAATTTCATTAATTTTAAACCTATGTAATTTTGCAGCCAAATTTGTCACAACTGTGCGCCTCTGAGTTCAAGGGCATTTCCAGGTGGGGAATGATAGGAATTCCCCCCCCTGACAATTTTTTTCCAGTGCTTTTTTACACAAGGGTCCCCCTTTGGTTTTTATAGTCCGGCTGGAAAAATTTTCTGATGTTTCTCCAGTTGACCAAATTTGGCCTAAAAATAAAAAAAATTTCCAGTAGTTTTCTGGGGGCTGCCGCCCCCAGACCCCTTTGTGGGTTACTATTGCTCTTTATTATGTCTCATCAAAGCGTATGCACGTACATATGCACAAATACATTAAGCTGCATTTGTATGTCTACACGAGTTTATTATGGTACATGTACTTAGTGTCTGATGTGACATCTATATGTGTCTGATGTGATGTGACATTTAGTTGATGGCCAACTAAATATGAAACTATAACCCAATACACAATAACACACGACGGTTGCCAAATTGTTGCAGTAACAACCTCTTCTGCTAAGTGAGAAGTGGTTACTTTGTGAGTTTAGAGTGTCAATAGGTATTCTACAGGAAATATAAAACGCGGCTTTTTTTCCGCTAATAGGTTTGTAAGTTCTTCGCGCTGCTCAAATTTACTGCTGAGTAGCTCAAGTCTATTTTCGGACAAAATTGCTGAACTACACAGGAACACGTTTCAAGCAAAATATTGAAACATTGAAATAAATTTAAAAAAAATTTAGGGAAAAGTCACGCACGACGCACCTACAATGACAAAAATTTCTTAAAAGCGAGATTAGCAAGATTGGAACTCCGATCCACAGATACAGAGCCAAGAACACTGACCACTACACCACTACGAGCACAGGATCAAGGTAGTTAACACCACCTAATGTGAGCTTATGAACTTCCTAGTTTTGGGTATTGGGTGACAAAAACAAATGTCACAAATAGAAACATGGGTGTCGACATCGGATAGAAGACAGTGCTGATATGCACTGATATCGGAAAATAAAAACATTAAATTCATTTAAAAATTAATTCATATTTTATGGTACACATATAACATGAACGCTTGAATGATATCTTTAATCATCCCTTATTGCTACCGTAACAGTTTGTTCATTACGTGTGGGTGTGACCCAAGTTTACGGGTAATTTCGAAGATTCAGCAGCCCGGTTGGCTCCGTTGGTAGTGGTGGGTGCACTACAGAGCATCTGATAAATAATCAAAATATCGGTGATTCGATTCCGCCCCAGAGCTGTATGTTTTGCATTCTGCTGTATTGCTGCATGATGTATTGCAGAACTGAGAGGTGCCTGCCGTTCTAGTGCTAATCTAGAAATTTGACCTCACCTACCCAGATTAACATAGGACTCTCAGGTTCTGAATATAGTAAATACGCGGCCCCTAGGGGCCGCCTAAAATACTTAAATTATGGCCTTTTTCCTGTCGCTACCTCAGTAGCGACAGGACTTTACATTTGTTTTGCCCTTCGTAAAATACACGTCTACGTGTATTTTCTGTAGCAAATGTGCGTGGGTGTGTGTATGTAATTTTACCTTTATGTGTGTGAAGTGGCCAAGCAGCCAACCAGCTAGCGTAATTTTGTTGTTGCTAGCTAGGTAACTGTAGGGCCGAAATGGCCAGATAGGTGTTTTTTATCGGTTTTAAGTCCATAAACAGAAATTTTTCGTAACTGACGCTTCAATTGTCGGAAACCAGATAATGAATAATTAAATTACTTCCAGAATTATTTAAAATGAGCATCAAAAAAGGAGCAAAAGTCGTGCCAAAAGTAAGCAAAGCGCACCTTGACACTGGTCTCAAAGGTATTGAATAACAGCAATCAAATCTAATCAAAAAATTTTAATAATAGTTGGGCATTAACAGTTTTATTGGTACTTAATTGGTCGAGTAAGCGTTTACACAACAACTACTAAGCAAGCTACCTGTTATCTTTTACTGTAAACAGAACTTGAATCAAATGACATGTACAGGCTAAAGCCCTGTCCAAACACTGTCCGTAACAGTCTCATTTATTCTATTAGCTCAATTTTTATGTAGTTTCTGTGCAAAACTTTGGAAAGCAAGTTTGTTGTGTGTGAGCTAGACTGGAAGACGCTAACTACTGCAAACAAGAGTGCATTTATAACTTCTGTACTGACATACTGACACAAATACGGACAGGTATAAACCAAGCTTGAGGCTTTCTAGACCATGGTGTAAATTTATAATCCATTTATGCATTGTATTTTTTTCATGAACATCCTGATCGCTAGTCGCTACACACAACAGCCACTGACCGATCAGACCGTTTTTGCTAAACCCTGTAATGGGTCGGTTCGTCAAAGTTTGTGCCCTACTTATGTAGGTTTGGAAAATTCAAGTCATGCACAGTGCACACACATTTAAAAGCTGAGGAATTTGGGGGGAGCCGTCAACAGAGGAGAAAGCGCTACGCAGTTTGTTGTTCCTTCTAGAGAAGGAACTATTGTTTTGAAATTAATGGCTCGTAGCGTTTAACGCTACTGAGCAGTGAGCAGGCTGCATAGCCAGTATGTTTTACGTGTATTTTCAGCTTGGGAGCTGCCTGCTGGTTTTTGTCTGCGTATATGCAGAACAAGCAAAGCCCAATGCAAAATGGGCCCGAAGTATGAAACTTATAATATCACTCTGTGAAACAAAATCTGCTGCGCAGCAAATACTTTAATCATGTTAATGAGAAGTTTTACTTATTGCCAGTTGTCATCTGTGAGACTGCAAGTCACCAAACCAACCAACTGTGCACCAAAATTAGTGAGTTTATACTAAAGTTTTATTGATGTTTACAAAAACTCATAGTGCAAATTAACCCAATCATAGCTGTTTCAGTCCATGCCATTGCAAAAAATTGAGTAAGTGAACAATCAAATGTTGGCGAGACTTCAGCATGTTTTCAATTGCACTAATCATATAACTGAATTTCATACAGACGTCTGTTCGATATGCAAATGAGCTTCAGTCAATTAAATTCTGTTGCACTATTCTTTATGTACGTAATGCACAACACCACAGCCACACAAAGATCAGAACACTGACCAGACACACGTCGCGTACACACTCAGGTTGACAGATATCCGCACAATCACACAGATAACAACACGCAAAGACGCGCACACATAACTCACTCAGTTACACGTTATTTTTCCGACACCTCATTCTAAAGAAGCCTGCTGCGCTGTGGCGCAGCAGGAAAAATCAATAATCGATGCACATTGCTGTAGATGTAGTAATGTACTTTTTCAAAGTCGGCACCGGGATGTTTCACCAGCAGTATATAAGAGCCATTAGAGAACACTTTTTATCGCTTCTTAGAGCTGATTTGCTCAGCTCAGATCAAGGCGTAACTTTTTAGCCAAATGGCTCGATGCAGCGGGATGCTTAACATCCTGCAGCATGTTTTTGTATACTACGTATGTAGTTAAAGTAGGTAAGAATAAGTTAGATATAAAGTAGATACGAAGTGTATGTAGCTTGGGGTAAGTATGGAATAGAGAACGAATGAATTTAAACCTGAAAGGTAGACACAGGGGAAGGAACCTTATCCCTTTTGGGGCCTACTTGTTTTTAATTGGGGAACGAAATGTGGAGATGGATTGGGGGTCAGAGTGTGTAAGACTGTGCCTCTCTTTGTCCCTCATAGAATCCTTCGTGAATCCGAAATCCTCCATGGTTATGTATCGATGTGGGTGCATGCGCTAGATAACCTGTCTGTGGGTATTGGCACAACCTATGATTGCGGGTAACCAGGAAACCGTGTGTGGTCGTCGAATGAGCTAGACTTGGACTTGGAGGCCCACGTTTAAATATGGTATCGGGTTGGCTACGTGAGCAAGGTGCCGAGAAAGTTTACCGTTTACTCCTTGCCTTGTTTAAAAGAAGGTTAATAATTGGGGCTAAAAGACTTGGGTGTTGTGATGCAGTGCTTAGCATTTTCCAAGCCCATATAAAAGTCCCCGGCTTGATACTCTACAGTTCTACACCTCTTTCTTTTTTCCTTTTTCAAAAAATATATAATCCTTTTTGCGACTCTTGTTTATTTATTGTTATCTACTTATTACTGTTACCGATATACCCCATGTAGCATACTGAAAGTTTCACAGGCCTCTCCCACAGGCCACCCGCGAATACTTACAGACTACAGACAATGATACGTGAAAAAACGGGACTTTCAATATTGAAGCGTAATTTTAAAAAATTAGGAAAGAATTTTCCCCCCACTATGGCAGGTACTCTTTGACTTGGTCGTTGAAGGTTCATGTAGCCACAGACAAGTACAGTCAGTGTCGGTAGTAACATTGAAACATGTATAGTAGCAAAAAAACAGAAAAAACTTATTTTAATACTTAAATTACTAAAATTTCGAATACTTAAACTTAAACTTTAATTAAAATTAAGGCAGCAACTTAAACTTAAACTTGATTGTTTTTCAAAATGAGAACTTAAAATTAAACTTAAGCTTAATTAAAATCGAGGAACGAACTTAAACTTAAACTTAAATGAATGAGGGCATACTTTTAAAGCCTAATTTTGATGAAACTTCTCAAAATTATTTGCCTTTTTCCTGCTTTGGAAATATAGAAAGAACACATTCAAATATTACTGAACAAGCTTTACAGCTACGCAAAGTCGACTGCTTTCGCGACACGACCCCCTTTAACTAGCGCATTCCAGACTATGTAGTAAGGCAGTAGTGAGTGAGACACGATTGTTTTTGTCTTGATATCTTGCTATATCAACATCACTTACAATTTAGAGTTAGTAGATATTTTGGATTAGGCCCGGTTCACAGACTTACTTTTTACTTTTGCAAGTGTTCACACAGGCTTACTTTTTACTTAAATTCAATTGGCAGGCTTGGGCACAGTTGTCTAAGCAAATCTAACCAATAAAAATGAAGCTCAATAGGCGGAGCTTCTGTTAGAGAATTCTGATTGGCTAGATTGCAAAAGTAAAACGTACTTCTACTTTTACTTAAGTAACGTCTGTGTGAACCGGGCCTTAGACAACTATAAATAAATAGCAATAAAAATCCACAAATACCAACAGCCACAGCCGTCATTGTTTCTCGGCAATTGTCTAATTATAGCCCAAAACCTCGATCCCTGAAGCGCTTCCTTACTTCAAAAGTTTACCAATAATCTTAATGTAACACAGTTCAAATGCAGATTCAAATACCAGTAAGTTTAATTAATAGTACAGTACATAACAATATATAAACAAACGACACGTTTACAAGACAATAAAATACACCACAATCATGATTTTTGTGCAGAAAAACTATTCAATATAGACTTAAATTCCAATTAATTGTAATTTATTTTTTTCCAAAAACGAATTGGTGGAGGGCAGTTTTAGCTACGCAGTTTGAAGAGCATCACGCAATTAATGCTGTTTTACCGAACAATCTTGGACTTGAGACATGCCCCCATAAAAATTGAAATCAAAGGGCGTAAACTGACGGAAAATTTACCAGTTTTAACCTGCGGGTGGACTAAACTATTCGATTCACGGTCGATTATTAAAAGGATTGACTTAATCAAAAAATAATTGATAAAATCTACTTTTTAGCAAAGCCAAAATACACGCTAGTCTTTATTGTGTTACATGTAATGATAACTAATACATGACTGTAAAACAATCGATCAAAAATACTGCTAAAAGTAACCCAAATCACATCACAAAAATAGTATAAAAATAAAAAAACTGTAGATCTATCAAAAACGGTGTTATTACGTATAGTGTGAATGTTTACAACCAAAAAAGTATGATACACTATTAATACACACAGAGATATAAACGATAACAAAATACAACATACAAAAATAGTTTTTACTCAGTATTACAAAACTAATATGGAGAAACATACCGTTGCTGTAAAAAGCATGCCAAATATGCTTCCACTTGAATACTTTTCGATTCAACTACTGGCTTTTGAGAAAAAAGGGAAACATGATTTATTTTTCCATAAAAAATTTCCTGTCACCAAGACTACTCTCTAGTATCGAAAACGTGCCATTGTTTAAAAGCTTCCCATTTTCGGTCAGACCTAACCTTGGAGCTCGCAACAGGAATCTAGGTGTAAACACTTCGTCCTCACGAACAATAATATATTCTGCAGAATTTCAATAAACAACATTAATAGCAATTGCAATAAAACGATAGCGGATAGCCAAAAAGTTTCTTGCCGACAAAGGCTATTACACGGCTTTTTAAGATTCCCCTATATAACTATATTGACAGAACGAAAGACATATCATAGTATCTAAATTGCGTTTTTTACAAACCATACGGGGTTTGTTTAACACACTTTTTACGACCCTTCCCTCTGATCGACCAAAAAATACATTGATTTTACACAATTTTCGCAATTCTTTGCCTTGCCATTTTACTCACTTTTTTCCAATATTTCGGATAATCCCACCAGAAAAAAGGGACAAAATAATCCCTAAAAATTGGTGCCTGTGGTTTCTCAGTTTCGCGTAGAACAACAGTTCAGAAAAAACACTCAATACAATATAGCAAAAGCACAAAGCACAGTAGGTACTAACAATATCATAATATATACGCCATAAAGCACAATATGTAAAATCTGGTTTTAGGGGCGCAGAAACCCGCATTAATTACGGCCCAGACATGGGCGGTTGTTGCTGCTGCTGTTGTTGTTGTTGGTTCCCGCTGGGGGGTGCCAAAGACTGTTGTTGCAGGGGGTAGGGGGCAGGGTATCCCTGTTGTGGCATGTAAGGGTACCCCCCCTGAGCCCCGTGTTGTTCCCCTCCCCCCGGCGGCCCGTACATATGCTGCTGCGGGACCATGGGCCGCATGGGTTGTCCGTAGGGGGCTGAGGCCATGTAGGGCGGTGCGCCCCCCATATGTTGAGGGGGGCCATACATGCCTGGCTGTCCGCCCTGTGGGGGGCCATAGCCGTAAGGCGCCTGAGGATTGCCCCCTGGTCGCACGTAGTACATTCGTTGCTGCCCTTGCTCTACTGCGCCTAGAAATAAAAAAACCAGATTAATAAAAACTATATTAAAATAAATAAATATTAAAATAAATATCATTTTCAAGTTTTAAAAAAATGAAAATAACTAAAAAGGTTTCCACTAATGCTGAACAAATGAAATTAAATAACTACAATTTTTCTGCAGTTTTTTTAAGGCTAGCTCAGTTAAAATAATTTTTTTATAAACAGAACTGGCATAATTTTGCCTCGTAGTTGACTTAATGTGGTAAGGGACAAAACGATAAGGACAAGGACGGGCAGGGTTTTTTTTCAAAATCGGCACTGTGTAAATGTTGTGTAAATTAAAAAATTGCTGTGTAAATTAAGGGTATGTTATGTAAATTTTTGAAAGTGTTTAATTTGGCATTTTTTAAGTGAAAAATCGCTTTTTGCACTTAAAACAACATAATTTTGACTTGGCAATTCTAACTACCAAAATAAACAAATAAAGCAAGAGAATAGGACACCCTGTGCACCCCAGCAGTGGAGTGCCCAGAAAAATATTTCTGGTGGGGAATGGCCTTTCCATTTTTTTGTAATGGGTTAAAAATGTTAAAGTGCTTAGCTTAACAACTAGCATGACAATCGCAAGATTGCTAGGCCACAAAGTTACAGGGGTCTGGTGGCGGCGGCCCCCAGAAAAATTTCGAGAATTTTTTATTTTTAGGCCAAATTCGGTCAACTGTCAACGGAAATTTTCTTTGGCCGGCCAAAAAGCGGGACCCTGTCTAAAAATTTAGTATAAGGCAGAACCCCGCAGAGACTAAAGATTTTTCTTTTTTTTGGTCAAAATTAATAAGACTTATTCTTGTTAGCACAAAGATGACGCAGGCAGCCCTCGCCACTTCGCGATTTTTTGGACTTTTTACTACCAAAATACGCAGTTTTATCAACTTTTTGTGGGAAAATAAGGTTGTGTAAGGGGTGTTGTCAAAACTACGGGTCCTATTCTGCCCGGCTTAAGCAGTTGAAGAAGCTTCTAAGCTTTCATTGAAGTTGGCCGAGTTGTGCAACTAGCAAAACTGGCCAGCAGCTGTGTCGTGCTGCTAGAAACTCAGGAAATATAGACCGAGGGGGGTTAATACCTAATTTATGTACAATAAAATAAATAATAATAGTTAAAATAAAATTAGCTTGATTTTTTAATTTCGTATGTATTTGTGTCGGCTGGTAGAATCATCATGGCCGATTCAATATTATGGCCGCTGGTCAGCAAAAACCCCCTGTTTCAGTTTTATAAACAAATGGTGGTTAAACATAACATGAAAGATTATGCTGCAAGTGGTAACTGGCAGTAAACTAAAGAGTTGTGGTACAAAGTATATTCTAATCTGTGCGAATGGGGGGGGGGGGCGAGTACGGGGTAGCTGTTTAGCATATTGCTGTATTGCGGCCCTATCCATTTCAATTCAAATAGCACGTGCAACAATCATCACACGTTAAGTAAACTAAGAATGAAGATTTGAACAATATTGTACATGTATTAGGTATTAACCCCCCTCGGTCCTGAACTAAAATTTGGCAAAAGTCAAGCTACTAATAATTTTAGCCTGAGAGTTTTCACTAAGTTTTCTCCCTTCATACGCAAGTAAGCTAATAAGTACTCACATACGTATATCTCCTGAGTTTCTAGTAGCACCAGACAGCTGCTGGCTGAGTTTTGCTAGTTGCACAACTCGGCCCACTTCAATAAAAGCTTAGAAGCTTCTTAAACTTCTTAAGCCGGGCAGAATAGGACCCCTAGTTTCGGATCAACACCCCTAAATCAGTGTGTATTTTTATTTTTTGCTGTGTAAATTAGGCGGCCGATGTGTAAATACACCCTATTTTACACAAAAAATAACCATGAGGACGGGTATGAGGTATGATCCGATGCCGATACCAAGGTTAGCTCATAAATCAGGAACCCAAGTAGGTACGAAACCGACTCTAGTACGCCTCATAACAAAATCTCAAAGTACACAGACTGTGCCAAACAGGTTACGACCACGTGACCAAGAACGGCCAACCAACCGGGGGCGTAGCTGACACCTGGCCGTGTGGGGGGCATGCCATAGACGGGCACCACGGGGGGCTGGCCCTGGGAGGGCTGCTGGGGGTAGGATTCCAAGGGGGGCTGGGGCTCGAGAGACACGTTGGGAGGGGGCGGGGGACCCCCTGGGTTGGCGGGGGACGTGGGCTTCACTGAACCACCGGCCGTACTGCTCACGGGGGGTGCTGAAATTGACAATAATTAGATTATATCTCAGCCCCCCTCCCTTTGTTTGAGGGTGGAACGCTCACAACGCTAATCTAACACAACCATCCGTCAGAAAAAAACAGCAGAAATCAGTTTACAAAAATGATGCAGAAATTACATACGATTCATACTCTAAACGGAGCTCGAAATTAATTAATGCCCTATAATATTATTTCAAACAGTGCAATGGGAACGTACGCATTTGATTGGCCTGTGAGGAGGGCTGAGTCTGAGGCGGCCTTTGTGATTGGTCACTGCTCTGGGGTGAGTCTGAAACAACAGACCGTATGAGAAAAACAAAAGAAGCAGAAACAAATTTAACATACATGCGCAAATTAGCGAGCGCGGTCAAGTCCGTTTAGTCTGAACTGAAAACCGCGCGTTAGAAGTTAGGGTGGTAGTTCGTTAGATTTTTTTAAACTTCAGATCATCTTAACTTTATTAAGCTTTACATTATTATTTTCTATATTCTATTCTATTCTATTGTATTCTATTTTATTTTATTTTTTCTATTCTGATTCTATTCTATTTTCTATATTTTATTCTATTTCGGTGATTCTATTTTCGGTGTGTTTTTATAAAAAAGTATGTGCTTTTATAAGAAAATGTGTGCCAAAACATAGTAAAAAACACAAAAAAACCGTATCGTCGAATCATAAAATTTCACTGTTCCTTCAGTAAGTTATTCAGGTTAATGCAGTTAATCTAGTCTATGATATAAGGTTCTGGGCAGAGGACTATTCATTCAGCCATTGTGGCCACAGATGTACATGGGGGGGTCTGGGGGGGGGGGGCAAGCCCCCCCAGATTTGAAATTCCGGGACAAGCCCCCCCTCAGATTTGACCAGTCGGGACAAGCCCCCTCTCTGAAACCCCAAAATCGCTTCAGATCGCCGTAAATGCTTCAAAAATGACCAAAAAAACGAAAAAATCGCTAAAAATTTCGGAATATCGCAAAAATTTCCCATTTTTAGGCAAAAATTGGAAATTTTCGCGTTTTTGGGACAAAATATCGGGACAAGCCCCCCTAAAATGTCGAAAATTTCGGGACAAGCCCCCCCAAACCGAGACCCCGTGTACATGTATGATGATTGTGGCTGCTGACCTCTGCTAGCTGCCCCACCGGTGGACTCTCCCGTCGCATTGTTGGGCGACAGGGCACCCCCCGGCGACGCAACGGTCCCCCCGGCCAGAGCCTGCGGTGTGGCGCTCCGGGGTCCGTTGGCGGTGGAAGGGGGCGCGGGGGAGGTGGCGCTGTCGCCTGGCCGGGACGCACCGGAAGGGGGGGCCGCGTCTGGCTGCTGCAACCAATCAAAACGTGATCTCATCAGGGGTCTCTTCCGTTATTCTCCCACCAGTCCGGAATTTGAAAGTTACAGAGCCGATTTGAATAATTTTTGCACCAATGGACTCCTCTGGACCTCACGACTTCAAAAATGTAAGTTTTGAAAAATGTAAAATTTTTTTAAAAAAATTTAAAAATTTTAAATTTTTTATGCAAAATGCGGAGTTTTCATTTTCTGAGATGAGGAAAGTTTTTTTATATAAGAATTTTAGAGTTTTGGGTCGCTAAAAATTTAAAAATTTAAAATTTTTTAAAGTTTTAATTAGTTTTTTAAGTCCTGAGGTCAAGAGGAGTCCGTTGGTACAAAAATTATTCATAGGCTGAGTACACTCCGAATTCCGGACTGGTGGGGGAATAACGGAAAAGACCCCTCATCAAGTCGTCAGGAACGGGGGGGGGACTAAAGACCATTTCACACGTGGGCGCAGTTTGTTCCATGGCGTACACATTCTATTTTCACACTGCCTGCATTATTTCAATGCAGAAGGCAGTGTGCGTGTGTGAAGATTCTAGTTATGAAATGAGCTCGCTTTTGGATACCTAACAGAAGCCGGATTGGGGTCAATTCGTACTTGCCGTTCGTTCAGCTGAAAAAAACTGTGACATAAATAATCGTGGCACTGATAGCGTTCAATATCAGCTTATAGAGTGACGACTACGTAATTATGCCGTCTGATGAACGGACAAACATTTTGCCGTCTGATGAACGGACTAACATTTTGCCGTCTGATGAACGGACAAACATTTTGTAAAAGTATGAATCGAATCTTGTACGCTTGTCTAAACATCGACTTACGCACAAATACACATCGCACATGGTAGCGAAGCTCTGCAAGCTGCTTGAGAAAAACCATGCACTCAAAAACATTCACTGATAGCATGAGATGATATTTTGTAATATGGTTGTAAGATTTATATGTATAAGATTTTGTAGCCGGCTCAATTATTAATCTTGTCGGCTGAACATACATAATATGACTATAAGCCTTAGGTATGGTAGTACCTGTAATTCATTTAGTAGATTCACATCCGCTATGGAGGCAAGGTAAACCAAATTACGGTGCAGACGCTCTTGATACCTAAAACAGACAGAAAGTTGAGTATTTCATCATTTGTGTCTCGATAATTTACCATACACTCAAGCGCTACGATTACTGAAGAACTTCGATTAATTAAAAAAAAACATTTACAAAATAAAGTCTTACTGTACCAATATTCTGTTATTTCTAAATACCGACCCTGACTGCTGCTACAATCGTACGATTACTTTATCCTAAAATACTACCTAATCAGTTGTCAGATTAGTAGCGATAATAGTAGTTAATTACTCAATGGATTCCCGTATCCGTCCACTGCTCTGATAACTGCGAACCGCCTCAATTAATTGAGTGTTTTCATCCAGCAACTGAAATAGTAAATAATTTAAATATAACAACTGATATATTGGACAAAAAACTAGACAAAAACAAAATTGAGGATTTAACGTGAACCTTACCGCACCTCCAATGACCGGAATAAACAGAACACACATGTCAATTAGCATGTAAGTTTATATCATTTAGCAGAACTAATAATCGGCGAGCCGAAAGTCAAGTCCGTTTTTTCTGGTTCTCTAAGAATTTAGGAAGTTTTAAGCATGAGTTAATCAGGCTCAAAATAAATGCGTTTAGTCAAGCAAAGGAATGGGCCTTATGACGAATAAGTATATACTGTCAAAAATTACATCAAAGTTGGCTTCATTTTGAAATTCAACTTTAACTTCAAGTCTAAATGACAGTTTGAGTCAACAGTACTCACGTTCTGGACAGTGGATGTGTTGGGAGGCACCCCTTGCCGACATTCACGAGCGGTGAACGCTAGGGACATTCCGATGAGTCGCTGAAAATGCCAATGGATTAAACTCCGGATTAAACTGATTACATATTTCATACACCCACGCCAATACCTCACGACTACTGATGCGAGCACTAATCCTTCTAATTTGGAAATTAAAATCCCGCCCACACGTTTAGGACTAGGCTCGATTCATACTTACAGCCGTATGTCCGTTCTACCGACAACATGACGAAATAATGACGTCACAGGCGCTGGCTGAACCACTGCACTAGGTTGCTGGTGACGTCATTCTGCCGGCTGAACGGACATACGGACGAAAGTATGAATCGAGCCTAATTCTTCAGCGTGACTGAGGGCACGTATGCTCCTGCCAGCCCAGCAGTCTATCTCACGGGTGGGTACTTCAACTATGTGAGAACTGGGAAGGTAACAGGGGTCTGGCTGGACCCCCTCTGTAGATAGTCTGTTTCGAGTCAAAATTTATACGCAACCACAAACCACTGAACGTGGTAGTAACAATTTAGACGATTTCGGACTTTTGATATTAGCGAAGGCTTAACGAGAACTGATTTGAATGGGCCAATAGAACAGTAACTTACACTCTACTGCAAAAAACTGTATTAAATACGAAATAGCATATTACTATTTTATCCAGTTGAAATTGTGTACGCTAGCTACCACGACTACTTACTGCTTTCACAGGCAACATATTAGCAAGAGTACATAATAGGATGTACTATTATCCTATTATGTACTCTTACTCTTAGGATCCTATTATGTACTCTTGATATTAGCAAGTTGCTGATCTTACTCAACAACAGGGTTTTTTTTCAAATCGACCACTGCTCAAAACGTGTTCTTTTTTATTTTTGAGTGTTCTTTTTTACGATCACTTGTTCTTTTTTACTGAAAGTTTTAAACGGCGTTGTACTCATGTTTTTTAAAATTTTTTTTTTTTTTTTTTTTTTTTTTATTTTTTGTTTTGCCAGAAATATTTTCGGGGGGGTGGTTTCGATTTTTGCAATAGGTTAAAATGCACTTTGTACCAATTTTAACACTTAAATACGCAAGCCGCCTAGTTGCAGGGGTCTGGGGGCGGCAGCCCCCAGAAAAAAATTTGAACTTATTTCAGTTTTTAGGCCAAATTTGGTTAACTGGAGACGCATCAGAAATTTTTTTAGGCCGGGCGATAAAAACCCTTGTTGACAATTTTTTCAAGTTCGAACAAAAGGGGGGGTCGCGACCCCCGCGACCCCCCTCCCCATGGCCACGCCCCTGGTAGTTAGAATCCATTTTATTAGTGCCATAGTTCGGCGAAAGATGGCCGTTATAACAGCCGCGAGCATTAATAAATCCGATTGATGAGGAGCACAATGTGCAATTTGCGTAGCTTCAGGCTGAGGAAAGAACTTTCAGATTTTTTTGAAATGATCTCTGTTTCCATACGATAAGCAGCCTAATCCATAGACTAATGACAGTGTATTAAGCTAATAGATTGTGCACAACGCAGCTATATATACACACTTGCTTAC
Source organism: Trissonchulus sp. WLG1_4 (assembly GCA_030248245.1). Classification (NCBI taxonomy): domain Eukaryota; kingdom Metazoa; phylum Nematoda; class Enoplea; order Enoplida; family Ironidae; genus Trissonchulus; species Trissonchulus sp. WLG1_4. The sequence continues at coordinate 41,852 of JASANF010014771.1, read as the reverse complement.
GCTTTCATGAAAGACAATAGCAGGGAACACAAGGCAATAAAGTTGCAGGGGTCTGGGGGCGGCGGCTCTCAGTGCAAAAGTTGCAGATTTTTTATTTTTAGGATAAATTCAGTCAGTTAGAGACACATCGGAAAATTTTTCTGACTGATTTTTCAGGCTTTCTCACCCGCCCAAAATTTCATCCTAGATCTGCCACTGTTGTTCACAGTGGCCTAGCCAGGAAAAATTTTCGGGGGGGATGACTTTTCGTTCGATTTTTTGAAATGTGTACAATGCACAAATATATACATGCACACGCTTTAATGGAACGCGAAAGCAAGAAACACTGATCAATAAGGTTGCAGGGGTCTGGGGGCGGCAGCCCCCAGGAAAAAATGAGGAAATTTTTTATTTTTAAGTCAACTTTGGTCAATTATCGGAGACGTATTCGAAAGTTTTTCCGGCCGGACCATAAAAACCAAAGGAGGGAAGGGACCCTTGTGTAAATATCAGTCGGAAAAAATTTCGGGGGGGGGGAATTCCCCCCAACTACATGTATGACGCGCCCCCTCCTCTTTAAACCTCCAAAAAATCTGGGACAAGCCCCGTCCCACACCCCATCCCCATACCCCCTGTATATACATTTACGCTGTTAAATGCTGCTTCTAAACACCATCTAGTCCTATACACATTCGCAGCACTGCAAACTGAAGAAAATAATAAAATGTTCAGTTCAGTTAAGATCCCTAGAGAGAGACCATTAGAACATAATAGCAGTCGCCAAAAAATTTTTTGAAACTAGACACAATTTTGGTCCACTGTAGACGCGATTCTGGTGTTTTACACGGGTCCGGCTGGCTGTTCTACGGTTGTTCTTTTTTATTTTTCGCTGTTCTTTTTTACAAAATGGTGTTCTAAAGAACATAATTTGGAACAAAAAAAAACTCTGCTCAACAAAGATGTTCTATGACACAAACTAAAAATTGTGACTCCACGTCCACGCTTACAAAGTAGTTTAAATCCTTACGAGCACTTTCATCAAAGTAAAATTCAAACCAGCACTTTGTTACATTAATATCACAAATGGATAAACGTTAAGATGACAAGGACACAATGCTCGGAAATGGAAACTTTTGTTTTGTTGGGTTTTTTACCTTTTTGTTTTGTTGGGTTTTTTCTAAAATTTTCTGCACTATATCTGCCTAATCAGAAGCACGCCAGCGTGGGACTAGCCTTACCGTACACATTTTATTGTAGCTTAAGACACCACTTTACAGATTTGGCTAATACAAAAATTTTCTATATACCACCACCATAAAAGCCAACACAATTAAAAGTTGAATTACTGACACAAAAATATCTGTAGATAAATATTTTACTCTAGTATCTTACTACGAAGACTACAAGTCGTATATTACAGATACAGTACAATTTTACAAGAGGCAGTATCCAAGGATACAGTAACACACTTCACATACAAACTTCTAACAATTAATATGGTCGAAATAAGCAAAACGACTCTAAGGTTTCATCAAAACGAGGCTTAAAATATACTGTTTCGTTCTACCTTTTAGACAATAACGTGGGTCGTTGTTCAACCTAATTGGAGGACTTTTAGTTTTTGCACTGTCTAAATGAGCTAAAACATTGCATTAAAAACACAGCATCGGTAATGCCAGGTCACATATTGTCATATCTGCGACAAAAAAGGAAACGTCAGTTCGTTTAATCCGGCAAAAAGTATGCATGAAGACACGCTACGCAACGTATCAAACGTCATTTTGGAGAATCAAGCAAACGTTTTTATCCAAATTATTATTTCGTGCCAACTCGGGTTCGTTTGTTCCACGAAAAATTGTCACCATAGGCTTTTTTGATCATTTTTTTCGGTTGAGGCTCCTCCACAAAATATCGCCATCCTAAAAAACCACCAAACATTTACACTTGAAAACCACAATTAATATTGGGGCATTATTCGTCAATGAATTGAAGAAACGTAAGTCCCACATAGCCGTAGTGCGATTGATCTGGTAGGTGTTCACAAAAAAACGACTAATGAATGACCAATGGTTCGTTTTTCATTGACTTCAACGTTCATTAGAATTCAACGGATTAGATTAATGTTTATTTTACAACTCAAATTTTACAACATTTTACAATTATTAAATTCATCAATGGCGTACCCATTTCCCCCCCCCCCCCCCTGGAAATTCCCCCCATTCCCCCCCGGGTACGCCCTTGTAATTCATTGTTAAACCTCTACGTATTTAGAGATAAGTTAATTATAAACACAAACAACTATAAACAATAAAAGTAAAATTAGATCAATATTTAATGTCCACTTATGCGAAGTGAACTGAACGAGAGTATACTTAAGTATACGTGAAACGCACCATTTCGTTCACAGAACGCCATGGCGTCTTCTTTGCGTCCAAAATCCATATTCATGAACACGTTGCTCAGCGGATCAGAACTGACAATTAATAAAAAAACAATTACAAAATAAAACCTTAAAAAGCGTTACCTTAAAAAACTTAACATAAAAAGATTGTTTCAAGGCAAATATATTACCTACCGATAAACTATAAGCTTGAAAATACTACTAGCTCTTCACTGCAGGGTTAGGCCTTCACTTCAGTTACTAGCTCGGTCACCCCAACCCACCCGCATAAATCCCAAACCCACCATGCGTGGCTGCCATATTTTTAGTGGGGGGGCTGGGAGGGGCGCCCCCCATTTGGTTCGGAGCCACCCCATTTTATTCGCCCCCCCCCCCCCCCATTTCAGATGTGCCCCCCATACCGCGAATTTTTTTTCCGAAAGGACGTTTCAGCGACTTTTTAGCTGTACCGATGTCGCCTTAGTTGGGTTTTGGGTCCTTATTTATTAAACTTGGTATTAGTGTAGCTATTATAACGTATAAAAACGTCTCATTTAACGTATATGAACCATTTTTTCGCCTAAAAATAGTGTGTTAACGTGAATTTGGTGCGCCCCTCCATGTTGGTCGCCGCCCCCCCATCCATTGGGGGGGGGGGGCAGCCCCCCCATAAAAATTCGCCTAAAAATATGCCAGCGTGAGCAGGTAGCGAATTTGGTTCCTACTTGGAGCACCATCCCATGAGAGGGTTTTCCCATCGTTCCTGGGTGTCGAAGTCAATTTTCCACAGATGAGTGTTGTTGGTGCCAGACTGCGCCGCAGCCCGGGCGGGCACGAAAATGCGAGCCATGCGGGGCGCCAGGTGCTCTTCCGGGACGCCTGAGATGGTGGTCACGTCGTCCTGAATAAAGGACATTTCATATATATATATATATATATATATATATATATATATATATATACTTGGCCTTGAGGACATAAGGACAGGGACAAGTTCATCCTTGGCCTTATGGAAACAAAACAAGTTATGGGGCCCGTTGCACAGAAAGTTATCAGTCAGTACTTTGTTAGTCGTTGCACAAAAATGATTAATTATATATTATCAGTTATCAGCAAATTATTAGTCAGTCACACAAATATACAATATTTTATGTCCTGTACAAAATGCACAATAATTCATCAGCGAATTACTGATAAATTCGGAGAAACGCTACAATGATAACTGGTACAAACTTGACGGTAAGTGAAGAACAATCTTGAAAATAAGACAACCTACCGGTGTATTGATAGTAATGGAGCTGGGCAACGCGGGTTTGGGATCGAAAAATTCCTCCACCGGTTTCAAATCCGGATCCAACTTTCCGGATTTCGTCAATGCCGAGCCACCTTCGCTGCTGCTTGCTAGCCTAAAAAATTGATCAAAAGATAAATCCTTTAATCAGAGGACATTTTGATAACAAAAATAATACTAAAAAATTAGATTAAACTGGATGGAGTTAAATTAGATTAAACTGGATTAAATTAGATGGAACAGTTAGATTAAAGATAATACACATTTATACCCTCATTATCCAATTTTGCATGTCTAATTTCGGACATGCCCCTCCCATAAGAAAAAAAGAGGGACCTAAAACTGTAAGAGTATTTTTACATTTCAGCTCGAATCTGTTAGCGCTGAGAAATAGGACTCATAGGTCACCTTCCTTGGAGCCATGTCGGGTCAAAAATGGTATATACATAGGGGTTTCATTTTCGCCTCATAAAAAAATACAAAACGAGACCCCTTTTAGATATATATACCATTTATATACAGTTGACTACCTACACTATACTAAATTTCTGTCGCTAAAATATACTCATTTAGTCTGTGTGATAGACCCCACTCATACCTACCTCGCATGTGCCTTGGCAAGCGGTCTCAGACTTGCAATCGGGCGCCCGAAACGATGCATTCTGCAAACTGCAAAATCATACAATTTAAACTTTCAGTTAAAATTATATACGTATATACATACATACCAGCACGCATGGGCAACGCCTACACCCAGCCTACACTGGTGTAGGCTGGACCCACGCACCCACGCAAGGGTTAGTAAGGGACCCACGCAGAGTAAGTGACCCACGCAGATGATGCAAAGCGACTGAAGTGACTGATCTGACTGCGTATATAAGTAAGACCCACGCTGGCAGCGGGCCCGTATTGACTGAGTCCGCAAGTAAGACCCACGCTGGCAGCGGGCCCGTATTGACTGAGTCCGCAAGTAAGACCCACGCTGGCAGCGGGAACGTATTGACTGAGTCCGCAAGTAAGACCCACGCTGGCAGCGGGCCCGTATTGACTGAGTCCGCAAGTAAGACCCACGCTGGCAGCGGGCCCGTATTGACTGAGTCCGCAAGTAAGACCCACGCTGGCAGCGGGAACGTATTGACTGAGTCCGCAAGTAAGACCCACGCTGGCAGCGGGAACGTATTGACTGAGTCCGCAAGTAAGACCACGCTGGCAGCGGGCCCGTATTGACTGAGTCCGCAAGTAAGACCCACGCTGGCAGCGGGAACGTATTGACTGAGTCCGCAAGTAAGACCCACGCTGGCAGCGGGAACGTATTGACTCAGTCCGCAAGTAAGACCCACGCTGGCAGCGGGAACGTATTGACTGAGTCCGAAAGTAAGACCCACGCTGGCAGCGGAAACGTATTGACTGACTCCGTAAGTAAACAGCAACGGTAAAGTTGTTTGACAGCAGCAGTATATATTCGAAAAAAATTCCGCTATTACGAAAAAAATAGCTGTTCTGTTCACTGTTGAACCGAATGTTATCACTATTTACTGACCAGAATGGGGTCACTATTTACTGACCAGAATGGGGAATAGTCAACATTCGATGTCAGCAAGAGTACATAATAGTAAGGAAAAATGCCCTTGTCGGGCGGCTCCTTGGGTAGAATAGGTTACTGTCTGTCTAAAGCGGAAAAATACTTAGGCTGAGCTTGTAAAAGCATTGGTACAAGACTTTATTAACGACAATATGCAATTCGTGTGAGCTCGTTAAAGTAGGTGGACTAGGTATACCTGTTAAGAATAGGAATATGATCTTCGTAGGGCAGACACTGTTTTCCGCACCGTATTCGCGCGACCTTCAGCTAAATTATATCATGTGCTCATGTAACATAGCGGCTTTTTTACACTAACTTTTACTTTTACACTTTTTTACACTAACTCAACATTGGCAAATGGCAAAAACGTTAGAGCGGGCACTCATAATAATTTTAGCTGAAATGTCGACTGTTGGCTGAACGGCTGAAATGATTCGGGGTTGTGCAAACAATCGGTCAGGGATTGCTAAAGTTCTCGGCTAACAAGGACGCTGAAAACCCTACCTCGCACCAATGAATTATGCATGCCATAAATGGGTCAACTTAGGTAGCAGTTTCTTGTACGAGTTAAGCTCTTGCTTTTAGATTATGGACTCTCAGATTATGGATTTGTTCCTGCTTTAGCTACACACATCTAACACAATATGCTTAATTCAAATATGATCGAATGAAGTAAGATGCTTACACAGTACATAAATTTTGATCAAACGATAAGTTAAGGATTTGGATAAGGTCTGCAGTTATCTCACAGAACTTTTTATCAAGCATTTACAACAATAATAATAAAAAGAAAATACCGTTGAAACAAACCCAGAACGGGCTGTAAGTTCGCGCGAATAGGGTGCGGAAAACAGTGTCTGCCCTACGAAGATCATATTCCTATTCTTAACAGGTATACCTAGTCCACCTACTTTAACGAGCTCACACGAATTGCATATTGTCGTTAATAAAGTCTTGTACCAATGCTTTTACAAGCTCAGCCTAAGTATTTTTCCGCTTTAGACAGACAGTAACCTATTCTACCCAAGGAGCCGCCCGACAAGGGCATTTTTCCTTACTAGTCCTCTCTCTTTTTCCGCTGTAGTGGAAACGAAGCACAGAGCATAGCTATCACTACATATAGCTATGACGGCTTCACTCCTGAAGCGGACCAATGTAGTATGTACGTAACTGTACATGTGTACATGTATATGCATACCTATGTAAAATTCGACCCCTTGGACCCCGAGAATTTCCCAGAGAAAAATAGGAAAAAAATAGGAATTTCTGAGCAAAAAATAGGAAAAAATAGGAATTTTGTTGACTTTTTATCGAAATATTGTATATACTGCGTATCAGTAAACTGCTGTTTTTTCTTCAAAACACACGATACCCATAGCGTCACTCAGTGGGGCAAAGAATTTCGCGGACGGGGGAATGACTCTTCGATTTTTTGTTCCTTCTAGAGAAGGAACTATTGTTTTGAAAGTAATAGCTCACAGCGTTTAACGCTGCTGAGCAGGCTGCATAGCCAGTAAGTTTAGTGTGTATTTTCAGCTTGGGAGCTGCCTGTTGATTTTTGTCTGCGTATATGCATGAAAATCAATAATCGATGTACAGTGTTGTTGTAGACTTGTAATCTACTTTTTCAAAATCGGCACCGTAATGTTTCACCAGCAGTATATATAGGAGCCATTGGAAATCACTGTTTATCGCTTCTTGGAGCTGATTTGCTCAGCTCAGATCAAAGCGTAACTTTTGAGCCAAATGGCTTGATGCAGCGGGATGCTTAACATCCTGCAGCTCCTGTTTTTGTACGTACTACGTAGCAGTGGCGTACCCAGAAAAAAATTTGGGGGGGAATGACTTTTTGATTTTTTGTAATGGGTTAAAATGCACTTTTTAGCAATTTTAACACTCATAAAACGCCTTAAAAACGCAAGACTACTAAACCACAAGATTGCAGGGGTCTTGGGGCGGCAGCCCTCAGAAAAAAATTTGGGAAAAATTTTTTTATTTCTACGCCAAATTTAGTCAATTGGAGGCGTATCAGAAAATTTTTCCGGCCGGACCATAAAAACCAAAGGACAAAAGGTTGCAGGGGTCTGGGGGCGACAGCCCCCAGAAAAAATGGCGATTTTTCCAATTTTTAGACCAAATTTGGTTAACTGTAGACGTATCAGAAATTTTTTTTTCCGACAAAATTTAATACCAAAGATGGAGCGTCATATCAGACAGTGTATTCAACAAGTAAATGTAGCATAACATACTCGTGTAGACATGCACATGCAGCATAATGTACTTGTGTATACATGCATAGGCTTTGATGAAAACCAATAACAAGGAATAGTAAGCCATAGAGTGGCAGGGGTCTGGGGGCAGCAGCCCCCAGAAAAAAAATTGGGAAAATTTTTGATTTTTAGACCAAATTTAGTCAATTGGAGACGTATCAGAAAATTTTTCCGGCCGGACCATGAAAACCAAAGGGGGGACCCTTGTGTAAAAAATCACTTGGAAAAAATTTCGCGGGGGGATTTCCCCCCATTCCCCCCCGCTGGGTACGCCCTTGCTAGGTAGTTAGATTAGATAGGAATAAGCTAGGTCTAAAGTAGGCGAGTAAGATACGCAGTGTAGCTTACAGTACGTATGGAATAGAACCAATGCATTCTTCAATCCTGAAAGGTAGACACCGTTGCTCCTTTTGGGGAATACTTGTTAAAATTTAGGGTATTTTTGGTCGATAAGGGGGGGGGGGAAGGTCCCCAAAATTTGGCCAGGGAGCCCCCCGAAATTTACATGTATGCTTCGATGAAAGATAATAGCACGGAATAGCAAGCCACAAAGTTGTAAGGGTCAAGGGGCAGCAGTCCCAGGAAAAAAATTGGAGAATTTTTTCATTTTTAGGCAAAATTTGGTCAACTGGTAACGTTTTGGAAATTTTTCCTGGTCAGACCTAAAAACAGAAGGGGGGACCATTTGGAGCAGTGAGCAGAATTTGAGCAAATTTTGGTGAGCAAAAATGGAAAATCGTGAGCATTTGCCCTGTATTTTGCCCAAAAAACCCTGCTTCTATTGAAAATTTGAAAAAATAGGAAAAAATAGGAATTTTTCCAAAAAAATAGGAAAAAATAGGAGGGGGTCGAAAAAATAGGAAAAAATAGGAAAAATAGGAGCCGCAACACCCCTGCATGTACTGTGTAGGGGGACCTCTTAAAGGACCCACGCACAAGAAAATTTGGTGTAGGCTAACTCATGTGACCTTGCCCATGTATGCATACCAGGGTTTTTTTTCAAAAAAAATTGTGAGCAAAATTGAGCAAAATTTCAATTTCAGTGAGCAAAATTTCAGATCGGTGAGCAAATCGTAAATTTGCTAGTTTACGTTTTATACTTGGTTATCGCCATCACAGGACGGATTTTGCGTTCAAATCGGGTTTAAAAACTGTTCAAAACCAGTTCAAAAATTTTTGAACTGGATTTGAACAAGCAACTTTGGACTAGTTTTGAATGTTTTTTAGACGTTTTTTGAATATTTTTGAACTGGTTTTGAACGTTTTTAAACTAGTTTTGGACTCGTTCAAAACGAGTCCAAAACATTTTAAACTAATTTTGAACTCGTTTTGGACGTTCAAAACTAGTCCAAAATCTGTACGCTGGCTGCTGAATTTGTTCAAAACGAGTTCAAAAAAATTTGAACTGGTTTTGAACAAAACAAGCGCGTTCAAAACTAGTCCAAAATTGTCAGCGTTTTGAACTAGTTTTGGACTAGTTTTGAACAAATGGTTTTCCTGTGTATTTACGCGTACCCAGAAAAACGGATTTATTTCACTTTTAACGCCCAAAACGACACATATTAGCACATTTCATTCAAAAGCAACGCTATTTTTTTGTGAAGTGGGTCCAAAACACCAAAAACATGTGCATACACATGCATACAGGGGCGTAGCCAGTACTTTTAAAAGGGGGGGGGGGGGGGTCGCGCCTTGTCCACTTTTTTGCTCACCTTTTGGCAGTCACTATTGCGGGGCACTTACTATTAGATGAACAAAATATAATATTGGTCATTTAGATTAAATAAATCCACTGTTGCGGGGGTTTGGGGCGGAGGCCCCAAAAAATGGAGATTTTTTCAATTTTTAGGCCGAATTTGGTCAACTTGAGACGTAACCTAAATTTTTTCCGCAGAGTGATAAAAACCAAAGGGGGGACCCTTGTTGACAATTTCTTTAGGTTCGACTGCCGCGACCCCCCTGGCTACGCCCTTGCATGCATATATATGCTTTCGTGAAAGATAAAAGCAAGGAATGGAGTTGCAGGGGTCCGGGGGCGGCAGCCCCTAGAAAAAAATTAGAGAAGTAGAAAATATATAAAATAAAATATAACATTATTTTCGAAATAGAAGACCATACTAATTACTTATTTAGTAATATTTTAGTTTTACCAACTTTTTGTTGACTTTTGAGGCAACTCCCGATTCCCGGAGCGCACCCTTAAGGCCGATTCACACTTTTGTCTATATACAGCACTTGCCTCAAATTTGGTTCAGGCTACAGGTAGGCTTAGGTTTGGCCTCAGGCTTAGGCCGTGTTTACATTGAGCAGCTGCAAAAAAGCCGGAAAAGCGAAAAAAAGCTGGAGCAGCTGAAAAAAAGCTGGAACTGCAGCGTTGTCATGACAACGGAACAGCTAGTCTATAGTGACCGCCATACTTATCTGCATTTTTTCAGCTGCTCCAGCTTTTTTCCAGCTGCTCCAGCTTTTTTCCAGCTGCTCGAGCAGATAAAACAAGCAGCAGCTTTTTTCAGCTGCTCGAGCAGCTGAAAAAAAGCTCAATGTAAACACAGCCTTAGGCTTAGGCTCAGGGCTTAGCTTAGGCTTAGGCTGAGGCTTAGGCTCAGTCTTAGGCTAAAACAAACTAGTTGTGGCGAACATATCACAAAGTTGTACAGATAGAAACTTTTATTGTATAAAGCGAACCACTTCTAGTCAGAACTGTATCGAAAACTCCTTGAATGTTTTTTATCTTTTTAGTTAGTCAAAAGTTTAGGCTTTATAGAATTGCTTATTCTGAACATTCTCCCGCCGGCATAAGGACAGGGCAGCTATTTTTTGGCTCCTCCGTGAAAGGACGGGAACTTTGACCATGGATTGTGTCTACCGCTGGAGATGTCTGCACTTGATAGGACGGACCGTTGGTTAGGCACCCCCCTTGATCCATTTCCATTGCCATGACGGAGCTTTCTTCTGGACCAAAGAAACCCACCAAGAGAGCGGCATGAGGTATAGAGCCTCTTGAATTGCCGAAACCCAGTTCTAACGGAACCAGATCCCGAACGCCGCGTCTTGTTTGATTACCATTTGAGAGCTTTAGCTGGACAAAGCGTACTTCTTTATCAGAACCCGGCAGTACTTTTTCCACCCGGGCCATTTTCCACGTTACTCTTGGGGTCGGATCTTTAAGCAGTACTCAGGCGGACGGTTTACGTCTGCTCTAGTTTGTTTGAACCACAAGCAGTGACTTTCCTTCAATTCTTGCAGGTACTGATTTTGCCATATCTCCCAAAAAATATCTAACTTTTTTTGGATATTGTTGTGTTCTGCTAAAAGCAGCTTGGCAGTGTGGGACGGAAGGAAATAGTCAGGATCTTTAGCATCTTCTCCGGAAGGGGGGAGACACAATTCGCTACTGGGGGAAATGAATGAGGATGGAGTTAAGACTCCAACATCCCGGATATCGGTCCGCAGTATAGTTAGCGGACGGCTGTTCAGTACTCCTTCAATTTCAATCAGGAGCGTTGACAACACGTCTTCGCTTACGCTGGCTCGCCACAATGCTTTTTTCAGGGCCCTTTTTGCCAGGCCCACCAACCTTTCATAGAATCCACCAGCCCATGGGGATCTTTCCGGAATAGTCTTCCACTGAATCTCTTCGCCAGAAAATAGCCTCGTCAGACCAGCATACGCTTCTTCGCCAACTTTATCATCCCAAATAGCTTTAAGGACGTTGGCTGCTTTCAAAAATTGGGTTGCATTATCCGTCAAGATCACTTTAGGACATCCCCGCCTGGCAATGAACCTTTTGACACTATTGACTGCGGATTCGGATGAACAGTCATAAATCAGTTCCAGGTGAATAGCCCTGGTAACAAAACAGGTAAAAAGGGCTACCCAACGTTTCTGATATTCAGCCCCCTTCACTGCTGGTTTAATCAAGAGTGGACCAAGATAATCCAACCCAGTGTAGTTGAAGGCCGCCGCGCGAGACACTCTAGTCTCCGGTAACTGGGCCATTCTTGGAGGCCGGAATGGGCCGCCTTCATATTTTCTACAAATAACGCATGATCGGATGACCTTCCCTACGGCGGTCAGGCCCTTTGATATCCAATAAGCCTTGCGAACCTCCGATAAGGTACATCGCTTCCCAAAATGTAAGACCATCTTGTGAGCTTCTTCAATCACAAGCCTTGTAACAGTGTGAGACTTCGGTAGCAAAATTGGAAATTTTGCCTCGTCTGAAATTTTGGCATTCGCCAGTCTCCCTCCGCATCGCAAAATACAGTCTTTATCAACAAATAAATCAAGCTGTTTGCCAAACTTTGTCCATTTGTTTTGGGAAAGTGCTTCTATTTCTTCGGAAAAACTCTCGATTTGAATTACTTTTATCCAGCCTTGTCTTGCCTTTTGGATTTCCTCAGGCTGCAGAACTGAAGAAGTTTTCTTCTTTCCGCGCAGGCAATCAATAAACCGCTGACAGGTTGTTTGGTGGTTGGGGTGTGGTTGGGGGTTTTTTTGTTTTGGGTTGTGTTCTTGTTGGTTTTCTTGTTTTTCTTTTTTTTTGTCTTTTTGTTTTTTTTTGTTTTTCGCTTTGCGGGCCGCGTCTTTTCTGTGTGGGCGCTTTTGTGCTTTTGGTTGTTTTCGTGGGGTGTCGGGGTTGGCTGTTTTGCGGCGTTTGGGCTTTCCTGCTCTCGTCTTGTTGTGTTCGCGGCTGGTTTTTTTTCGCCGCGTGTTTTTTTTCCCCATATGGGCTTTTTTCCTTTTCGGGTCCTCCTGCGCTCCTTCGGTCCTTTGCTCTTGGCTGTTTCGGCCTCTTTCGCCTTTGTTGCCTTATGGATTGTCTCTCCGTTTCTGGTATGGTCTCGCTCCGGAAAACGTGCGGAAAAACCTTGCGGGAAAACCCTTCCTTTTTCTGGTTGTTTGTTGCGGGAGTATACTTTGTTGTGTTCTCCTCTTGGCTGCGTTGGACTAAAACCGTTTCTCCGCTCCTGTGACTCCTGATTCTTCTTCGCCTTCTTTTTTGGCGAATGACTTCTGCCCAACATGATTTCTTTTTCCGTATTTAAGCATTAACTATTGTTGCGCTTATTCCGTTTTTTCAACTTTTTGGGTCCTCCCCCCCTGCGCCTATCTCTCCTCCATTTATGCTGTCCGCAGCTGTTCTAACCGACATCTTTCAAACCTATCTGTTGTTCTGGTGAAATAGCTCCTCTTCAGGTTCTGTATGGTGTTCCGTGGTATGGGTCCGGGTGAAAAATACTGTCTGTTTGGGGTCGTATAGACCTATCGCTTTTTCTCTACGCACGTTGTTTGCCCGGTTGACCCATGTTTCTTAGCTTCTTTGGGTGCCTTTTGGAATTAAAAATGCCGTTTACTTGAATAGTGTTTTTTTCCCGTAATTTGTCCTTTTTCTAAAGCCTTTGGGCATTCCTTGTGCCCCCATATGGTTTTTTTCGTTTTTCGAGCTTTAGAAGTATTTTTTGAATTTTTCCTTTCTTGAAGAGTGCAAACGCCGCCGGCCTAAAGTGTTCCTGGATAACTATGGTACGTAGCAAACCTCGGTATTACTTCGTCTCCCTGGTTTTGTTGAACATTCAAAATTCTGTTTTTGTAAAGGTATCGGGGGTGTGGTCAAAATAGAAAAGAAAGTGTGGTCGTATGTCAGTTTGCGGGGTTTCCTCCTCCTGCTCTCAAAAAGGTCCTATGTTGTGGTTTTGGGCCGGGAACCCTTAGGTTTTTTTTCCCCCGCAACACGTGCAGTTTTTTTCCCGCACCACTATAAGCCGTAACCCTGAGCAACTTTCTCAGTGTAGAGTACTTAGCAGGTTTGATAGCCAATAATCCCAAGGATTCTTTGTCTTCTGCGGTGGGAGCGATTAAAACAGCAGATCTTTCCCTGTGGTTAACCTTGTATTTCTGACGACCCTTACTGTTCTTGGAAACAAACGTTTCAGGCAGTCCACACACCCCAGTTATTTCAGGAAGTGGACCAGCTTTCAGACCGCGCTTGTTTTCTAAATCCTGGCCTTCACCAGTTGGTCTCCAGGACGGCCACTTTTCGCTGGACTGGACCAGCCAAGGAGGCCCGGTGAACCAATTTGAATTCTTCAGATACTCTAATGAGCCACCCCTTGAAGCAGTATCTGCCGGATTATCTTTTGTGCCAACATATAAACATTCGATGTCTTTTGGATTGACGATTTCCGTCACTCTTCTTTGTACAAACGGTTCGAGTTGTTTCTCAGAGTGAAGCCAGTGCAGGACTATCTGAGAGTCTGTCCACATTCGTTTAGCAGCTACTGGCAATCTAAGCTCCTTCTCCACGTAGCGCAGCATTCTAGATCCTAGAAGGGTGGCTAGAAGCTCTAATCTGGGTATAGTGATTGATTGTTTGACAGGAGCTACTCTGGCTTTGGAAAATATTAGACTTGCTTTTGGAAAACCAGCATCTGGAACAACCAGGTATATCACCGCTGCATAGGCAAGACTACTAGCATCGGCAAAGCACGCTGTGGGGTTGGTGTTTGTTTAGTGGGAAGTGATATATTGTTTGGTTGGTTGGTTGGTGTGTTGGTTTGTGGTCTGGTTTTTAAATTGTGAGATTTTGTGTCCTTTTGATTTTGTATGGTGGATTTTTTTTGGAAGTCTATTTACTATTTGCAACTGAAATTTGGGCGATTTTTTGATCTTTTTGTGGTTGTTGATTTATAGTTGGTAATTGCTGGAATGAGGTTATTTCTTATCATCTTTTAGTCTCTGTGTGATTATTGTATATTTATCTTTAGTATTGTGTTGGCTGGTCTGCTTCTATATTTATGCGAATGTTTATTATTGAGATGTCTGTATATGTGAGAGGAAAAAAACTTATTATTTTGAACTTTGGTGTCTGTGCTCAATATTTGATTGTGGTGTCGCTGTTATTGGCCATCTTTCGCCTACTGTCTATATGGATTCTCTCTCCTTCGTTTTCTTGGTATGTTGAAACCTGGGAAAAAAACCTTCTAGGAAAAACCCTAGGGGGAAAAACCCTATCTTTTTCTGGTTGTTCTGGGGTGTAGTAATCATTGGGCTGGTGTTCTATTCTTTGGTTCATTGGACTCTGTTTCTATGACACATGACACCCATGCCGACTTCATCATTCTTTCAAATCGACCTTTTTGCAGAAATACTTCTGCCCATATGCATTTTTTTTCGTATTTGCGTTTAAGATTTTTGCGTTGTGTTAAGTGGAGACACGCCCGCGTCTATCATTCTTGGATTTGTGGTAAGAGCTCTTATATTGAAATGCATTTTTGGTGATATGGTTGTGGGGTGTGGGTTGGGCAAAAAGAAAAGAGTTTTGGGCCGAATAGGTTCATGAAGTGGCGCATTTGTTTGGCCCAGATGAATTCACTTTTGTAAACAATGGGTAGTTAGCAAAAATTGTCACCAACATGGGTTTTTTCCTGGGTTTTTTCCCGCCATCTTTGAAAGTCAAGGTCACCCACGTTTTTCACTGTTTTTTCGTTTTGAAGTATAGAGGAAAGGCACTTTATTAAAGAAGTTATACGCAAAGTGTTTTTGTAAAAAAATTATGACGTCTTAATTTTGAAAATTTTGTCACTAGTTTTTCACATGCCGAATTTTTTGATTTTCATTATTGTTCTCCCTTCAACCGCACAGAAATTGGTGTGGTGTGTTTGGGATGCGCTTTGGCCTCATCTGAAAGGTCTTGTGTGGTTGGTCAGGAAGCATCGGGTTTCCCGCGAAACGCGTTGACTTTTTCCCCCCACTATCACTCCGCATTTTTCGGACCATGGGTGACCATGTAGTACGGGAGATGAGAAGGGGAAGAGTTATCCCACTAAATTTAGTCCAGGGGATGAGAGGGGCCCCCTCAGCGGGCCCGCCAAAGGCAAAGAATGAAAAAAAGCGTGGCGGGCATGGGCTATTCTCAGTCAAAAGCCTTTCTTCTTTGTCATCCTTGGTGTATTTTTAGCAGAAAGTCGGTAAGTACAGATAAAGAAAAATCCGGAGATTTTTTCTAGAATTGGGGGCGATTGGTATCTCGAAGTGCTATTTTCTAGCGCAAAAAAGGAGGAAGTAACCGAAAATGCTCCAAAATTGTAGTGATGTAGCTATTAGTTAGAAATACATAGGTGTCTGATATTTGATGTTTTGATTTATAAAAACTTGTAAAAGTCATCATCATTATCAGTAAAAAAATGGCGGAAAAGACCCGTCTCGGTTTTTGCGGTCTCGGAGTTTGGTCTGTTCTGGTGTCTCGGTTTTGTGGTGGTCAGTCTTCGAAAAAAAACCGAGCGTTCATGCCCTACAGCCAGTAGGGATGGAAGTCTGGTCTCGGTTGGGTCGGTCTCGGTCAAACCCTAGACTTGCCCAGTCTCGGTCTCGGTCTCGGTCTCGGTAGTCCAAAAGTCTCGGTTTGTACCCGGTCTCGGTTTTTCAAATCTGTGAAAAATTTTTCTGTGGTCCCCCCTTTGATTTTACATATGGCAGCGAATTTTTTTCGGAAGTCTCCATTTCACCTAAATTTCACGCCAAACACTGAAATTTAGGCAATTTTTTTCCGAAAATAACTTTACCGTGGTTGTTCAGTTTATCAGTAAACATAGATCCTTCAAATAAGGTTTCTTACTTCATACCATCTTTTAAGTCTATCTGTGTGATTATTGTAATAATTTATCCTTTAGTATTAGCGCTAGGGCTGTCTAGCTTACTTGGACAGGTCTAGCACAGACCAGACATGACTAATTAGACTGAAGCATAGTCTAGTATACATAGTGGAGCGGGAAAAAAACCTTATTATTTTCAACTTTTCGGGTCGTCCTGTGCTCCACATAAATCGGATCTATTAATGCTCGCGGCTGTTATAACGGCCATCTTTCGCCTAACTGTTGCAACTAGCAAATGGATTCTAACTACTCACTTACGTTTCTGAGTAATCAGTCTCGAAACCTCCGGGAAAAAAACCTTATACGGGAAAAAACCCTAAAGCGGGGAAAAAACCCTATAACTTTTTCTGGTTGTTCTATTAGCAGTGAGTATAAATACAATTGCATCGTGTTCTACAACTCTTAGGCTACAGTATGGACTAAAAAACTGTTTCTATGACACCCATGACACCCATGTGACTCATGATTCTTCAAAAATCGACCTTTTTAGCAGAAATGACTTCTGCCCAAATATGCATTTTTTTCGTATTTAAAAGCATTAAAAACAGATTTTTGCGCTTATTACGTTAGAAACAGTGGACAAACACCGCCCGCGTCTATCATTCTTGGATTTAAGTGGTAAACAGCAGCTAAAACCTTAATATTGCAAAAAATGCCAATTTTTGGTGAAACATCACCAAAACAGGTTTCGTAAGGGGTGTAGGGTTACGGGCCAAAAAGACAAAAAACGACGTTTTGCGGCCGAATAAACGGTTTCAATGAAGTCGGCGCATTTGTTTGGCCCAGATGAATTCACTTTTGTAGCAACAATGGGTAAGTTTAGCCAAAAATTGTCACCAAACAAAATAGGGTTTTTTCCCTATAGGGTTTTTTTTGATATACTTTGAACAGTCACAGGTCAACCACAACGTTTTTCACTGTTTTTTGAGCTTTAGAAGTATAGAGGAAAGGCAACTTTCTTGAGAAAAAGAGAGTTACCTTTCGCCAAAAGTGTTTTTGTAAAAAATTATGACAAGTCTTAAATTTTGAAAATTTTGTCACTTAAGTTTTTCAACATGCCAAATTTTGATATTTCATTAAAAAAATGCTACAAGCCTCAAACCGCACAGAAATTGGTGTGGTAAGTCAGTTTGGGATGCGCTTTCCACCTACATACTCGAAAAGGTCAATTGTCGTCAGGTTCGGTCAGGAAGCACTAGGGTTTTTTCCCCGCGAAACGCGTATGGTTTTTTTCCCACACCACTATACAACTCAACGCATTTTTCAGGACCATGCGGTGACACATGTAGTACGGGAGATGAGAAGGGAAGAGTCTACTTCTAATGAAAAATTTAGTCCCGGGGATTGAAGAGGGGCCCACTCAAAGCGGGCCACGCCGAAGGCAAGAAAAAGCGTCACGGCGGGCATGGGCTAAATTTTAAGTCAAAAAGCCTTTCTATCTTGTCATCCTTGGTGTATTTTAGCAGAACAGTGGTAATTCCGATTAAATCCGAGCAATTTTTTACTAAATTCGAGCCAAATCGTATCAAAAGTGCTATTTTCTGTAACACAAAAAAGGAGGAAGTAACCGGGAATGTACTCAAAATTGTCGTGATGTAGCTATTAGTTAGAAATACATAAGGTGTCTGATAATTAATGTAATTTTACATAAAAACTTGTAAAAAGTCATCAAATCAATTAGGTAAAAAAATGGCAAAAAAATTTCCCAAAGTCTCGGTTTTTGCGGTCTCGGAGTTTGGTCTCGGTCTCGGTAGTCTCGGTTTTGTGGTCTCGGTCTCGGTCTCGGAAAAAAAACCGAGACTTCCATCCCTACTAGCCAGACATCCTTTTGATTATTGAATAAGACACGTCTTTGGAACTCAAACTTAGGTACTTGACAAATCGACTTCAAAATGGATTCCCATTCTGTTCGGTGTGCTGGTGAAACCGGATCGTCCCATCCTTTGCCTTCTTTCCACAGCTCCTGAAGCTTGAGCTTCCCAGGAATAATAATTAGGCTGAATAGTCCAAGAGGACCGAACACCTTTGCAATGCTGTGAAGTATCGATCGCTTTGTGGCTGTTTCGGTCGAAACTTCCGGCTTGTACTTGATCCGAAAGGTGTCTTTCTGTGAGTCCCATAATACTCCGAGAACTTTAACAGTAGGACGAGTATCTTCTTCAGGCAAAGTGTCATTGAATTCTTGGCTATTTGAAAGCCATTCCCTGAGGTTCATGGAGGCATGTCGAAATAAATTCTTTGCTTCCTGGTATAACCCCATGGCTTCTTTTGCGGAGTCAGCGTCCATGAACACATTGTCCAAGTAGATATTCCCTCTGATTTTGTCTGTGACACGGCCAGGGTGCTCCTCGAGCAGAAGATTTATCGTAGCACCGAGCAGGTACTGTGACGCTATCACTCCAAAGGGAATTCTCGCAAACCTGTAAACCTGAAGATTATTTTCCAGTGATGGATAACTGGGATTCTTTAGCCAGAGGAACCTGGTGCTGTCTCGATCCTTAGGCAATAACCCCACCTGAAGGAACGCCTTTTCAACATCCGATGTCATTATTATCTTGCTCAACCTAAACCTTAACAACAACCCCACGATATCCTCTAACTGGTTCTTTCCAACATGAATCAGGTCATTCAAGCTGACTCCTTGAGGCTTCGTTTTGGCGCTTGCGTCATACACGATTCGGACCTTTGTCGTCTCCCTGTCACTTCGGATGTGAGGGAAATGCGAAATATAATGAACCACAGTGGCGTCTTGGTGCTTTCGTTCTACCGGTTCAATAACGCCTTTCTCAAGCTGGTCCATTATTATTGCGTTGTATGTAGCTTCCGAAGTTCCCCAATTACGCAGAATCTGTGCAAAGAGTTTCGGTTGTTATCTGTAGTCGGTATTTTGCCTGATGGAAATTCGTTCTAATTTCTGGCTTTGCCGTTTTCCATGGCCACCCGACATAGTACCGACCATCGTGATAGATTGTTGTTTCCTTAAACTGTCTAGTCAGGTCATCGTCTTTTGGCTGTGATTTAGCTGTTTCCTGTCTAATACCAATTGTCTCTAAATCCCACAAACTGGAAATATCGGTTTGAACTTGGCAGTACATGGCAGGCAGCATTGGAGCAAAACTTTTTTGATCATTTGTAGTAGAACTTCCGGCCAGTATTGCACCGAGTGGAGTGCAATAGACTGTCATGTGACGATCTACCGCTACCGTTTTGCAAACCTGCGGGCCCATTACGTCATTCCAATGGTCCATGCCCAGCAGAATGTCTATCTTCATGGCCGTTGTGTTTTGTGGTGGAATATTCTTGGGTTTGAATTGCTTCATCCTCCTCCAGCAGTCCTGGCTTAGTCTAGTAGGATAAATCGGAAGTGGTGGAGCCATGTTGAACACCGCATATGCACAAACTTGGAGAACAAACCCATTTTCACCGTGAAGACTGATTTTTACTACGTCGGCATGAATTTTTTCCGTTTGGTTCGAATTGAACCGGGCTGTGTTCAGTACAACCTTTCTTATAGGCTTCAGCTTCAGCAAATCAGCAGACGTTTTATCAATGCAGGTGTACCTTGCTCCAGCATCCATGTAGATGTTCATCAGCGAGCTAGTTCCGGATTCCTTGTTGCTCACCTTTGTTGGACAGGTCGCCATAATAATACCATCGATTTCTTTGGGGCCAGCGAGAAATGTTTGAAACTGCGACACTGCTTCTTCGTTGTCGTGTTCTTCTGCCGAAACCAAATGTTGGCTATTTCCAGCGGTCCCAGACTTCCTTGCACACAAACTTGAATGATGGCCCATTTCCTTGCAATGCCAACATTTTTTTGGAATGCTTGCGTACAACTCTTGCTTGATGATCCTTGTTTAGGCACTTGAAACATCGACCTTCTTTCATAATGACCGATTTTCGCTGCGCCACGTCAGCCACAGTTTTGCAGTTGTCATTGAAATGGTTAGACTTTCCGCAAAACACGCAGGCGCGATCGTGTAGCTTCTTTGTGGGAGTTTGCAGGAACTTTGAAGCTGTGGGAGTTCCCTCGTCCTGCAAATCCGCTTGAAACTGCCCGCGCCGTGCATCTTTAGGACACTGCTTAGACTTGTTTTGCTCAATAGGAACTAGATCTTTAACATTACGTAGAACCTCGAGAAACTCTTTCATTGACCATTGCTGGTCTGACCTTCCTCTCATAACCCGCAGCCTTTTCATTTCATTTTGTAGATACAGAGGAAGCTTTTGTTTCCGTGTATATACTTGAAAATCAAGCCCTGCTTCAGGCACACCCAGTTTCACTAGAGATGAGCTTGCAGCCCTAACCTCATCTGCAAGACTTTCTAAATTACTGCCATTCTCTTTGACACTAGCAAGATCTTGAAGTAACTTTATCCTTGCCTCTATCTGATCTTGCGGTTTACCATATTCATCTTTCAAGATTTTGATGGCCTCTAGATAGCCAGAACCTTGTAAACCCAACCCCTTGATTTTGTCAAAAGCCGCCCCGGTCAAGCTTTGATGTAAGTAGTCCAACTTCTGTTTGTCCATTAGCCGTTCCTGACTGTGAACATTAATTTCGAACGACTCCCAGAAGTTGGACCACTCTAAACAGTCACCTGCAAAAATGGGTAGCTTTAGCTGGGGTAACCTGGTAACCGCCGCAACATGCTGTCCACCTTCAGGTTGAATGGGAGCCGATGGACGACCGAAATGCTGAAGAATTCTCTGCAGGTCTTCCCGGTGCTGTGCCAAATCTCTTTGCCTTTGCTCTTCTATCCGCTTTCTTTCGGCGTTCCAGTTTCTTTCCATTCTTTCCATTTGGGCGTCTTGACGCTCTTGCATCATCATCATCATTTTCAGCACGTCACTTGTTTGAACGTCAAAGGATGCTTTGGAAGCGCTCTCTGCCTTTTGTTCGTCCTTGCCAAGTTGAAAGTCCCCTGCCCCGCGCGCCTCGCCAGATCCCCTGTTGGCCCGTGGCCCTCCAAGGAAGCTTGACTGCAACCCAGTTGCTGCAGCTCCGCCATTGTAAACGTCCCTTCCCGTTGTTGTTGATGAGGGAGTGGGCACCCACCGCACTTGAAACAGCACCATTTGAACTGCTCACCATGGAGGCATTCGTAGAGGGAATCAGGTAGGGCATCGCTGATTGGAGTGTTTATGCAATTCTGACACCACCAGTCTGAACAGGTGTCGCACTGGATCTCATTGACTGAATCTTTGTGGCAATTGGAACAGGGATCCGTTGATTTTCTGGCCATAGTGGATCATAAACTCTTTGCTCTGCTACCATTAATTGTGGCGAACATATCACAAAGTTGTACAGATAGAAACTTTTATTGTATAAAGCGAACCACTTCTAGTCAGAACTGTATCGAAAACTCCTTGAATGATTTTATCTTTTTAGTTAGTCAAAAGTTTAGGCTTTATAGAATTGCTTATTCTGAACACTAGTACAATTCTTCAAAAATTGAAGCCCTCTGGTCACGTGTGACGTGACGATGCTCGAATCTGGTTGGCTCAGAGCTCGAGGCAAGTGCTGTATGTAAACGCTCGTGATTCACACATTGACCTCTTCTTCCTGCAAGGCTCATCACGTGTGAGTATGCGTGTGCGTGTGCGTAGATTAGGATTTTTAGGCTTAGGCTTAGGCTCAGGCTTAGTCCCAGGGTTATTATCGGCTTAGTTTGGGCTTAGGCTTAGTTTTATAATTTTGAAATATATATGTTTATGTGATGAGCCTTGCAGGAAGGAAAGGCACGTGATTGACACAGTGCGTTTTCGCCGCTGCGATTTTGACGCAAAACGCAAGCCGCAGGGTGTCTCAAGGTGAAACACACCATCTGAAGTTCTGAACAAACTTTGCGGCTTCAGCGCGTCTCGCATGCCAGTTTGCTGCGCCTTTACTGTGTTAAAAAAATGACAAATTGCTCCGCGCAAATTGTTTAAACCAACAAGTCCGCGGCATCAAAACGCCGTGAAATCGCAGGTTGAATAGCAGTCTGGCGTTTAAAACTGCGGCAAAATCAAGACGCAGGTATTCCTAAAAACTAAAAACGCTGCGTCTGTTCAGACATTGCGTTTTGCGTGCGGCAAGCTGCGTTTTGCCGCCGTTGGCGCTTATATGTAAGCGCTAAGTGTTATTCACAAATTTGAACTTCTAACATGCTAAACATACTTAAGCGCTTAGCAAACGCTCAGCGTTAGTATGTGAATAACAGTATGTGAATACGGGCCCATTTTTCTTGCTGAAATTTGCCCTAAAATTTTCAAAATTTTTTTATGTGATATGTACATAAAACTGAAGGAAAGTCACTTCTGAACAACTTTTGTTCTTACAATGCATGTTTATTTTTGCGTGTTTTCAAAATAATGGCTTATTTTTGCGTGTTTTCAAAATAATGGCTAAAACCCATATTTCAGGAGTGCCATCTTAATAGTTTAATGGTTTATAGAATATTTTTCACATTATGAGCCGCAAATTCATTGAAAATGTCATTTTCGCTACACAGAAAAACCAGTAAATTGGAATTTTCTGTAAAATTCACGAATTTTTCAGATGTTTTTTTCCCTTTCCATTCAGACATTTTAAAAACTTTCAGAGGAATTTCAGAGAAATTCAGGGATAATTCAGAAAATTTCACCCAGAATTCAGAGACTCTAAATTTTATCTGAAAAAAATAAAATGTCACTGGCGTTTCTGATAAATTTCAGCTACTTTTTACACGAATTTCAAAAATGTGACAGGTTTTTTAGTTAAATTTCAGATACGTTTTACAGGAGTGGCAGAGAAAATCCACATATTTTTTCCATCAGTAAATAGCCCGTAGATACTAAATTTCATTTACTGAAAAGCCAGTAACATTTTTTCAGATAAAACTCAGGCACCCGTGCCGTATTCATGAAAGTTCAAGCTCGGCTTTTCATCTGAGCTTTGAGCAAGCCCGGCTTAAAATCCCGGCGAGCTATGACCCCTTGAAAAATGCATTTTCAGTGTTTTTGGAAGTGAACGTGGGCCAAATTTTGAAGCCAAAAATGGCTATAATCTTTGTTTTGGGATAATTTTAGTGCGTTATAATGTTTTAAGGCATCGTCTAGGCTTAGCTAGCAGGATTCTCTAGGCTAAGCTGACAGAATTTTTCCTGAAAATTTCGATTTTTTAGTACCTAAGCCTGAGCCTAAGCCTAAGCCTAAGCCTAAGCAGCCTAAACATAAGCACGGTTTTTTTTGCTCAAATTTGTGCTCATGTGAGCATTGGAACATAAAAATGCGGTTAAATGCAGTTGGGCGGGGGGGGGGGAATAGTGGACCTATTTTTTTGAGTAGAGCACCTTGGGGGAAACATTTTTGCTTCAAGAACCCCTATTTCATTTTTTGGATTTTCTGAGATAAGACCACCCCGAAATTTGAACCCTCAGTGAGAGACGTTGGATCAAGTGCAGTGGGGGGGGGAATAGTGGACCTAGTTTTTGGAGTAGAGCACCTTGAGGGAAGCATTTTTTGTAAGAGAACCCCTATCTACAAATTTGGATTTTCTGAGCTATGACCCCTTGAAAATTGCATTTTCAGTGTTTTTGGAAGTGAACGTAGGCCAAAGTTCGAAGCCAAAAATGGCTATATCTTTGTTTTTGGATAGTTTTGGACTAATTTTTGAAATGACGTAGCTCAGTGGTGCCTCAACCAAATTTAACAATCTGTAGCTTAAATTAAAGACAATTATCTTGCCGAGGTGCCATTTTTGTCAAATTTTCGTTACCGGCTATAAACTTTTAATTATTTCAATTTCTATCAAAAGTGACGTTTTAAAAAGCCTATCATAATGAGCCAAATCATAATAATTACATTTCAAGAAGTTCGGCGCCTCCATATTCATCTGCTCTAACAGTCTGCAAAGTTTCAAGCGGATCGGTTTTCGCAGCAGACAGTATTAAAAAAATATTAAAAAAATGTACGCTATAGCCCAATTTCAGAAACCTGAAGTTTGCCTACACATACGTATTTTCCAAAAAATAGAGCTAATTTTTCTGTACTAAAATCCGTTGAGAAAAGTTTCAGAAGCCAAAAAGTAGCTAACGAAAAATTAGTTTGAAAAATAGTGTATTTTTGTCAATATTGGTCAACGTATTTTGGGAAATTTTTTTAGAAAGGTTTGCCTACACAAACGACTTTTTGAAAAGTTGCAACTAGCAATTAGCTATAAAGAACTGTTTCAAAAAGTACCAAAAGCCATATAGAATTTTTTGGTATATCGATTTAAAGATTTTTTCATATTGAAAAATAGGCTGAATTATCAAGTTCAACCAAATTTGACGTTATATACATCAAATGAAAGCTAATTTAATTTGCAACAACTTTTCTTCTGGAGTTAATTAACGAAAACTTACGTGAAAAATTTTATCGCCCAAAGTCGGTTATTCAGAGCGCCACCTTAAGGTGGCGCTCCTGAAATGTGGGTTTTGGCCATTATTTTGAAAACGTGCAAAAACAACCATACTTCGTAAGAACAAAAGTTGTTCAGGCTTGAATTTCCTTCAAATTTATGTGCAAATCACATGAAAAAATTTTTGCAAATTTTTGAGCTTTTTTCAACAAGAAAAATAGATTTTCACGGAAATTGCTTTATAAGCCAGTGTATTTACACGTATGTAAGGATTTTGGAATATTGAAAAACACTAGTAGCTGTGTTTTACTTGAATATACTTTGAAATTTTCGGTGTTTTATTGAGTGTGGTGTAAATTTTTTGTAAAATAAAGCAGTATTTTTTGCATGATGCGGAAATAAAGTGCGTGTGAATACAAACGCAAATTTTCGGCTTGCGATTTTAAAAAATTGGCTCAACAAGAAAACGTAAAATTTGGCACATTAATGCACCTCACTGTCTTCGAGCGGTCGCAAAATTTGATTTTGAGCAAATCGAAAGTATTTAAGAAATTTAGTTAAATTTACATTTTTCGAAAATCTTGAGTTCAGTGTTTTTCAATATATCCATCATATTCATCAGAAAAGAGATTTTGCGACCGCTCCATCACGTTATGGCAAGCAAAATGAGCTATTGGTTGTGCAACAGCTATCTACTTGTGAAGAGAAATCGCAAGCCGAAATTCCACTCACGTTTGGTCTACAGTGAATGCTAATTAGTATCAATCAACTTCATATTTTGTGTTTGGGTGCACTTTTACACCAGCTTGCTATTGTGCATCTAAAATTGGTCTCAGACTGCCTATTTCGGAAAAGTCATATTTCAGGAGCGCCACCTTAAGGTGGTACTAACGAATGTGCAGTACTGTTGTTTTGATACCGCAAAATAATTTAAATATGATATAAATATGATACTTGGAATTTAAATAAAATACTTTTGATATTTGATACTTGAAAAAAATTTAAATATGATATAAATATGATACCAAATAATTTAAATAAAATACTTTTGATATTTGATACTTGGAAAAAATTTAAATATGATATAAATACAATACTTTGAATTAAAATATGATACTTTTGATATTTGATACTGGGAAAAAATTTAAATATGATATAAATACAATACTTTGACTTTAAATATGATACTTTTGATATTTGATACTCGGAAAAAATTTAAATATGATATAAATATGATACCAAATAATTTAAATATGATACCATAATTTAAATATGATACTTTTGATACCAATGTTAATAGTGATACCGGCATCAAAAGTATTAATACCCAAGTATCATATTTACATCAAAAGTATCAAAATGCTACAAAACCAAACGAACTACCAGCCTACTGCCTATTCATTGATTTTATTATGCTTTTCCGACTGAAATTTTACACAAGGGTGCCCCCTTTTGTTTTTACGGCAGTAGCCAATCAAAAAAAGGAGGCGGAGCTAAATGCGAGATCAAAGAATGCCGCCGTTCTTAGCCTGCACAAACATCAAAAGGTGCCGCCTTTAAGCGTGGGAAACAAAATTTTGATATTAAATATGATACTGGAATTAAAATACAATATATAATTTTGATACTTTGAAAAAATTTAAATATGATATAAATATGATACTTTTGATATTTGATACTCGGAAAAAATTTAAACATGATATAAATACAATACCTTGAATTTAAATATGATACTTTTGATATTTGATACTCGGAAAAAATTTAAATATGATATAAATACAATACCTTGAATTTAAATATGATACTTTTGATATTTGATACTCGGAAAAAATTTAAATATGATATAAATATGATACCAAATAATTTAAATATGATACCATAATTTAAATATGATACTTTTGATACCAATTTTAATATTGATACTCGTATCAAAAGTATTAATACCCAAGTATCATATTTATATCAAAAGTATCAAAATGGTATCAAAACAACAGTAATGTGCAGTGGTTTTTAAATTTTTGAAAAAAATTAGTTGATTCAAACTGTATTTTTTGAATATAAAGTATGTCAAAAGTTGATTCATATACGCAAAGTGGCAAATGAAGTTAGCAGGATTATGTGAAAAAATTTTAGGAGCAAGCCAAGCCAACAAGCCGAACTACACAACAGGAGAATGGAAATTTGACAGTTTTGGCCACTTTTCTAAGCGCATGCGCAGCGCATAAACACAAAAATGAACGTGATCAAACTTTTGCAAATTTTCTAGACCCAAAATGAAAATGTTTTAAATTGCTTATATTTTTGGCCAGATATAGAACTCGAAAGTTGAGTGTGAATAGACACTTTTTACTTTGAAATCGTATATTTCATTTAATAATTGATAAATCATAAAATCGTGCATTTTGGGTCTAGATAATTCACTTTTAAATATTTTTTCCATTTTTCGCGTGTTTTTGTTGTTTAAACTCTTCAAAAAGTGGCCAGATTTGAAAGTGCTCAAAAAAGCCAAATTGGTCTGCTTTTAACAGGTGCCATGCAAATCATCTTTACAGTTGTACAACAAAACTTTACTTAAATGTATAAGAAAAGTAGCGCTTTCTGATATAATTATTGAATTTCTGATAATTAATTATTGAATACTAGCCTGTTGAAAAACACTGCACATTCGTTAGTACCACCTTAAGGTGGTACTAACGAATGTGCAGTGGTTTTTAAATTTTTGAAAAAAATTAGTTGATCCAAACTGTATTTTTTTAATATAAAGTATGTCAAAAGTTGATTCATATACACAAAGTGGCAAATGAAGTTAGCAGGATCATGTGAAAAATTTTTAGGAGCAAGCCAAGCCAACAAGCCAGACTACACAACAGGAGAATGGAAATTTGACAGTTTTGGCCACTTTTCTAAGCGCATGCGTAGCGCATAAACACAAAAATGAACATGAATAAACTTTTGCAAATTTTCTAGACCCAAAATGAAAATTTTTAAAATTGCCTATGTTTTTGCCCAGATATAGAACTCGAAAGTTGAGTGTGAATAGACACTTTTTACTTTGAAACCGTATATTTCATTTAATAATTGACAAATCATGAAATCGTGCATTTTGGGTCTAGATAATTTACTTTTAAATATTTTTGCCATTTTTCGCATGTTTTTGTTTTTTAAACTCTTCAAAAAGTGGCCAGATTTGAAAGTGCTCAAAAAAGCCAAATTGGCCTGCTTATATCAAATGTCACATAAAACATTTTCTTAGTTATGCAAAGAAACTTCACACAATTGTAGAAGAAAAATAGCGCTTTCCAACGATATAAACAAGTTGCTTTAAAGTTAATTATTCACTGAATACTAGCCTGTTGAAAAACACTGCACATTCGTTAGTACCACCTTAAGGGGCGCTCCGGGAATCGGGGGTTACATCGAAAATCCGCAGAAAAGTTGGCAAATGTCAAACTTTACGACACATATGTATAGTATGGCACAAAAGAACACTGGAGGCAAAATTTCAAATCACGTGATCATGTCACGTGACTCCCAGAGCACGAAACGTGAGTGAATTTTCGGCAAACAATAACTCTGCTTATACTTTGCGTACAATTACGCTTTATATACCAAAATATAGTTTATGTGCTTCTCTAGTTGAACATTATTTTGGTTTTTAACATTTGTGTCGGATTTGGATAAAAAATGTCATTATTTTTTTTCGAAGTCGAACTCTGAGCAATAAAATTCATATAAAAAATTTCTAAGCTTTATTTTAAAAAAACTAAAAAATTGTTCAACTGCGCAGAGCCTAAGACTATAATTGTGCAAAATTTTGTAGAAAAATATCTTACCAGCATTTTATAATTGAATGCCGAAAAATTGGTTTTGTATTCACACAGCCTATATTTGAGTCTGCTGCTTCTGAAAATGGTTTCTTGTGCGATTTTTTTGCACAGAACGCAATAAATTGTTTTAATTTTTCATTACGACTAATAAAATTTACGTATCGTCTGTTTGGAAAACTTCAAAAAGCGTTGATGCACTGGCTTACTTGCTGAATTTGTGTAAAAGTCGAATAAAATCAGTAAATTGTGCAATTTTTTCCAAATTTATTGCTATGGAGATATGCGCGTCAAAACATCAGAAATAGTATTTTGGGCAACTTTTCTTCAAGAATGATAGGTCATTTTGGCTGTTTTAAAAAATACGGCCCAAATCCTTGATTCCAGGAGCGCCCCCTTAAAAAAATAGGTCCACTATTTTTCCCCCCCAACTGCACTTGATCCTGTTTTTTCCGTTCTAGTAGTGTCAAAATGGTGTCAGATTATTGGTTACAATTTTTTAGAATAAAAAAAAAGGCTCTTTGACCGGGTTCCTACCGAAAAATTAGCCAAAACGTCCAATTTTTGACCAAATTTAAACTTGGCCTTAATTTAGGCTTGGGCTTAGGCTTAGGCTTAGGGCTTAGGCTTAGTATGGGGCTTAGGCTAGTTAGGCTTAGGCTTAGTATCAGGCTTAGGCTTAGGCTCAGGCTTAGACAATAACAAATCGAAATTTTCAGAAAAATCTTAGCCTAGCGAATCCTGCCAACTAAGCCTAGACAATGCCTTAAAAATATCATAACACACTCAAAACTATCCAAAAACGAAGATTACAGCCATTTTTGGCTTCGAACTTTGGCCTACGCTCACTTCCAAAAACACTGAAAATGCAATGTTCAAGGGGTCATAGCTCAGAAAAAATAAATTTGTGGATAGGGGTTCTATTACAAAAAATGCTTCCCTCAAGGTGCTCTACTCCAAAAAATTGGTTCACTATTTCCCCCCCTCCAACTGCACTTGATCCTAAAAATGAGCATTGAAAAATAAAAATGAGCATTGTTGCTATTGCCCAAAGACGTTACCAGGATAAAAAAATTGAGATTCTGAAAAATTTCCCCGAGTCATGTTACACAAGTGTCGCGCCCCTTTAGTTATTCCGGTGGGTCGGAACTTTTTTCGGGATGTCCCAGATTGATCCAAATAGGATCTTAAAATTGTTTCTCTATTTATGTTGCCAAGTAGGGAAGTTCTTGACCATCACTTTTTATTTTTCATAGATTTTTGTCTCAGCTTATGTATCCAGTAGTCAGTATATCAGGCTAAGGGCGTAGCCACGTGAGGAATACATCTGTTGGATCGGCGAAAGAAAAAAATTTTCACAGTGCTCGAAGTTGCGCACAAAAATGCTGATTTTTAAGCAAAAATGGCTTTTTCCTGCATGTTTCAAAGGTCTGTTTTCTTAAAAATTCGGCACGTTTTATTGGTGGCTGCTGCCCCTTTGCAAACTTGCTATATTTTCAAAAAAATTGTCCTAGGTGCGATTTCTTTTTTCTCAAAATTCTGGTTACGTACGACCTGGATACAGGACGTATCAAGGGCGTACCGCACCCCCCCCCCCTTTTGGTCAACTCATAAGAAAATATCAACAAGGGTCCCCTCTTCGATTTTGGCTCGCCGGAAATTCCGATACGTCTCCAATTGACCAAATTTGGTCCAAAAATCAAAATCTTCTCTAATCTTTTTCTGGGTGCTGCCGCCCCCAAACCCGTGCAACTCTGGGGCTTCCTATTCCTTATTGTTATCTTTCGTCGAAGCCTATGCATGTATATACACGAGTACATTATGCTGCATTTGCATGTCTACACAGTACACGAGTATATTATGCTACATTTACTTGTGTAATACACTGTCTGATGGACGTTACCATCTTTTGTTTTAATTTTTCTGTCGGAAAAAATTTCTGATACGTCTCTAGTTGACCACAGTCGGTCTAACTATTTAAAAAATCGTCATTTTTTTCTGGGTACGCCACTGAGCACTCGCCCCACAGAATTCCTCAGTTCTACATTGTGTTGTCTTTACTAAATACTTCGACTTGTATCGGTTAGTACATACCTGTCATTTTAGCAATGCAACAGTGCAAAAAAACGTTTAAAATTTTTTGAGCATTCGAACTTAAAGATGAGCATCGAAATTTAAAAATTGACAAATTGAGCATTGGCCGTTTTGAAAAAAAAACCCTGAACCTAAGCCCCATACTAAGCCTAAGCCCAAGCCTAAATTGAGGCCCAGTTTGAATTTGGTCAAAAATTGAACGATTTTGGTGAATTTAGCCATTTTTTCGGAAGGAACGGGGTGAACCTGCCTTTGTTTTGATTCTAAAAATTGTAAACATTATTCCGACACTATTTAAGCACATTTGGAACGGAGAAAACACGGGTTTCCGAAAAAAATTGCGAAAACGTCCCTCAGTGAGGATTCAGATTTCGGGGGGTCATATCTCAGAAAATCCAAAAAATGAAATATATAGCGGTTCTTTAAGCAAAAATGCTTCCCCCAAGGCAGGGTTTTTTTTTCAAAAAAAATCGTGAGCAAAATTGAGCAGAATTTCAATTTCAGTGAGCAAAGTTTCAGATCGGTGAGCAAATCGTAAATTTTTAGTTTACGTTTTATGCTTGGTTATCGACAGACGCGTACCCAGAACAGTGGAACTGTTACACTTTTAACACCAAAAGAGACACTTATTAGCACATTTCATTCAAAAACAATAATTTTGTGTGAAGTGAGACTGAAGCTCAAAACACCGAAAAGTATACACCTTTGTTGGCCCAGTGAGTGTCCAAAAGCTATCAAATCTGGAAGTATTACAAAAATTTTTGACATTGGCGACCGTAAAATGACTACAATCGTCATTATTCGAGACGTTTCAGAGAATTTTTTGGGACGGGCAACCAGTGGCGTACCCAGAAAAAACTTTCGGGGGGGGAATGACTTTTTGTTTTTTTTGTAATGGGTTAAGATGCACTTTTTAGCAATTTTAATGCTTACAAAATGCACTTTTTAGCAATTTTAACGCCTTACAAACGCAAGAACACCAAACTACAAAGTTGCAGGGGTCTGGGGGCAGCAGCCCCCAGAAAAAAAATTGGCGATTTTTCTAATTTTTAGACCGAATTTGGTCAACTGGAGGCGTATCAGAAATTTTTTCCGACAGAAAAATTAAAATAAATTATGAAGTCACATCAGGCAGTGTATTACACAAGTATATAAATGAAGCATAATAATATGCTTGTGTAGACATGCAAATGCAGCATAATGTGTACATGCATAGGCTTTGAGGAAAGATAATTACAAGGAAGGGTAAGCCACAGAGATGCAGGGGTCTGGGGGCGGCAGCCCCCATAAGAAAATTGGAGAATTTTTTGATTTTTCGGCCAAATTTTAATTGAAGACCTATCGGAAATTTTTTTCAGCAGACCATAAAAAACCACAGGGGGGTCCCTTCAAAGCGGTGAGCAGAATTTGAGCAAAATTTCAAAATCTTGAGCATTTTCCCCGTATTTTGCCCAAAAAAAACCCTGCCCCAAGGTGCTCTACTTAAACAAATAGGTCCACTATTTCCCCCCAACTGCTTTTAACCCTATTTTTTTATCCGAGTGGGGGACAGAATCGCTGAGGCGGGCTTTGGCCTTCCGGGCTATATACCCCTTGCTACGCCTCTGTTGCTGACGGTGGGGTTGTATATTTTTATTAGAGTGGGGTAGGTATGAGAAAACTAGGAAGAGGCTTGATTGGTGAAAGCCGAAAATAATTCCCCAGCTGCAGAGAAACCCGACTACCTATATATTTCACAAAGAACTTCAAGTGTCCTGCAGTTAAAATTTTGTTTGTTCTTACTTTACCCTAAAAGTCAGTTGTCGTAATTTCATGGTAATTTTATTTGAATTAAGGGGTTGGTGAATGATGTCCTCCCAGCCACCCCCCCCCCGGGTACGGTGATATGATGATTAGAAATCTAAGAAAAAGCTCTCGTCTGTGATTCTTTAATTTTGCTGCGTTTTTCAGGTAGATGCTTTTTCTTGCGTCACGTGCGTTTCGTGGGAGTCTTGAATGTAATGGTCATATAGATGCCATTGATATACAGCAGAAACTTCGGACATTGTGTGCTTTAGCCTTATTTCCTTTCATTCACTCCCACTCTGATCGGTAGTCCACCGCAAACCATGGCTGACAATTGGGGTGAGCTTTTCTGGTTTTGTCATTGTCAATTCATTAATGGCTATTGCTAAAATATATTACGTATATACATATTTGTTTTGTTGTAAAAGTGGTCAGTCCCCAATTGTAATTTTTTGTCTCTGCTTCTCTCGCCTATAAAAAAGTCTGACCAAAAAATGCTGGACCCTGAAGGGGTAGTTTTATTTTGACTGAACCGTAAGAGATGACCCCATGAACC
Organism: Trissonchulus sp. WLG1_4; assembly: GCA_030248245.1. Lineage (NCBI taxonomy): Eukaryota > Metazoa > Nematoda > Enoplea > Enoplida > Ironidae > Trissonchulus > Trissonchulus sp. WLG1_4. Next base: position 9,072 of record JASANF010014771.1, on the reverse strand, counting down.
CATAGAAAGAAAGAAGAAAGAATTTTATTCACTAAAGCCACCGGCGTAACAATAAAGCTACATTATGCACAATGCCTAACGTACCGGTGTTCCCTAAAGAGTTAGTATGCTCTACCGGCCTTTACATAGACCATAGCAGAGAAAAGTTAGTAGGCAAATAGTACAGTTAGCAGTGGCAAACAAAAATAACAGAGAAAGGCAAACTGCCTAAAAAAGAAATACTTTGATAAGCATAAAGAATAAAATATATAAACTTGGCAATAGTCGGACAGAGGAGGATCTAGCTGGTCATCTTACCCCCACAAAGAAAGTGACTCAAATCAACTCCGGCTAATTTAGTTTTAAAGCTTGATAAAGTAGGGGCTGACACTATTTCTTCAGGTAAAAAATTCCAAACTTTGACAATTCTCAATGAAAAAAAGCACATCGCGTTGGAGAGTCTAGGCTGGCATACGGGACTTATTCGTAAGCTATTTCCCCGAGTTCCAGAAGCTAACGAAAATGTGAAGAAGTCGGTCATTTCCAAATCCACATTATTATAGATAACATTATAACAAAGAATCAAGTCAGCAATAATACGTCGATATTCTAGGCTATGTGAATTTAAAGCACTGAAGCGCTCTTTTTATGTAAGTTCACTTAATTAAAGAAAAAAAAATATATATTTTTTAAAAATATTTTTATATAATTTTTGTTATATACCTGAGTGTCCGGATTTTTCAACGTCAACCACATAGCTGTACTGATGGTTGTCGTTAATTTTATCTACCGCCGTACTGTATTGGTTATCGTTTCTTGCCGCCACACTAACTGTAATAAAAATAATAAAAGTCGAATATAAATAAATAAATAGGCAATATATATAACAGTGCAACATATATATATTGTTAGAAACTAAGTTATTTTAGTAGGTGCATTGCAGTCATCCCTAGACCGTATAGCAGGCGGGGAAAAAAAACCCACCCCATTTTTTGGGGGAAAAAAACCCACCCCGGTTCCGGAACTTGGGTATGTGGTACAGGTCTAAAAATTTGCCAGCGTATAGTACAGCCCCTGTAGGCAAACGTATATAAGCGGTATCCAAACGGGGTCTCGTTGGTACTTTTTATGAGTCAAAAATTTTGACCCCCCATTTTTGACTCGAGATGGCTCCAAGGGAGGTGAATTTTGGAGTCTCATTTCTCAGCACTAAGAGATGCGAGCTCAAATGTAAAAACACTTTTACAGAGGACTACCCTTCCTCTATTCATGACCGCAGTGGCAGGTCCCTCCTTCTTTCGTACGAGGGGGGGGGCATGACCGAAATTAGACGGGGTAAAAAAACCCATGTGGGGGAAAAAAAACCCACTTTTTGAAAATGGTCTGGTGATGTCCAAAAACCTAGTAGCTACTCCAAAAGACTCATGGTAGTGCAAAAAAACGTTTATTGTTAACACAAATGCGCATACTGACACTTTCTTGATCGAATTCTGGAATACGGGCCCAATAGTCGGACTTTGTCATTTTGAGGTCCCTTTGGAGCGGAAAGTAGTATTATCTGGTACTATTGCCAGTTTTTTGTATGTTTTTAATTATAACCTGTTAATTTCTCTTGTATAAACGCCAAATAACCGAATGAAAGTAAAATATCCCCGTCACGACCAGTCACACCCACTTACGGTACCCTCCATGGAGGGTCGATGGCGTAAAAAGTAGCCATAAAGTGCAGATTTTGCATGTATTTGAAACGTAATAGCAACTTTTTAGTTGTTTTCAACGTTTTCAGGCGAAATTAAGGTGTTTTGTTTTCAAATCTGAAAATTCAAAATTTTATAATGGGCTGCGAAGGGCCGTTTTCAAACTTGTCTACCTGAGGCCCCATAGCAAATCTGTGTATAGTTTTGGCATCAGGGGCGTCTACTACTCCTAATACGTGCCACAGCGTTGAAAAACTACCGCTAACACACTTTTCGGGTGATTTATGGGGTGGGTTTTTTTCCCCCACATGGGTTTTTTTTCCCCCAAATGGGTTTTTTTCCCCGGCAAGTTTTTGGCTTCCCGCCAAAAAATGGTAAGAGATAGCGAAATGAAACCGGTGCCAGCATTTAGAGCAAGGTTAGGCCTACGACAGATTTTTTTGGTTTCCCGTGAAAACGTATAGTCTATGAGCTACATTACGAAATATGAAAATGCGGGTTTTTTTCCCCCGCCTGCTATACTCTGGTAGGAAGGCGACTCTTCAATAGGTACAACCTCCAGTGACATGCTTTAGATTGGTTTTGAAAAACAAAAATTATAAATAAATATTTTTAAAAAAGGGGTTTCGTCGCAGACTGCCTCAACTAGGTGAATTCACAAATAATTAAGCATGCAGCATTTTTTAAGTTATAAATTAGTTAAAAATTTTCAAGATTTTTTGAAACATTTCACCCATAAAGAATTTTTACTTTCTTTTTTTAAATAATCTATATCTTTCATTTTATTGAAAAATCTAAAAAAATATTAAACGTGGAATACGTTTGGTAAAAAATCGCTGTACACTCTCAACTTTCAATATCTTCTAAGAAATAGGGTGACCAGATAGTAGGGATGGAAGTCTCGGTTTTTTTTCCGAGACCGAGACCGAGACCGAGACCACGAAACCGAGACTACCGAGACCGAGACCAAATTCCGAGACCGCCAAAACCGAGACTTTGGGTCATTTTTTGCCATTTTTTACCTATCGATTTGATGACTTTTTACAAGTTTTTAGGTAGGTATTATTACAAAATCATGGTCAGACACCTTATGTATAAATAACAGCTACATCATGACAATTTTGGTTACATTGCTGGTTCTTTCCCCCGTTTGTGTGGGACTGTGGGACCATGTCCTCTTAAATATTGTGAAATTTTGACCCTTGTTCCAAAACAGACGCAATTTGTCCTTGTTCTTGCCAGGAAATAGCAAATTTTGACACTGTTTGGCTCTAATTTAGTTAAAAATAGCTCCGATTGTATTGGAATTACCAATGTAAAACAATACTAAAGAATAAAATATAATAATAATTATACAGACAGACTTGAAAGATAATATGAAATAAGAAACCGAATCATAAACGTACATTTTTGTGTACATATGTACTGTGTTTACTGATAAACTAAACAACCACGGTAAAGTTGTTTTCGGAAAAAATTGACCACTGTTTAGTGTGAAATTTTGGTGAAATGAACATTTCCGAAAAAAATTTCCTGCCAAAAACATAAACCAAAAGGGGGACCACAGGAAAAATTTTCACAGATTTGAAAAACCGAGACCGGGTACAAACCGAGACTTTTCGACTACCGAGACCGAGACCGAGACCGAGACCGAGACTGGGCTAGTCTCGGGTTTTGACCGAGACCGAGACCAAGACCGAGACTTCCATCCCTACCAGATAGGAGTAACGTATTCAACCAACGGTCTAAAATTTTGAACCAACGGTCTAAAAAATTAAAAATACGCTTAGCTTTGGCAACACATTTGAAAATATGCTGCGCACATTTCATATCAGACAACAGTACCCCCAGGTCCGCAACAGTTCTCATTATATTTAGAACAGAAGCATCAATTGCGTACTGAGCTCCAGAGCGGTCAGCCTCAATACAAAACAAAGAACATTTTTGTAAGGCAATATTAAGCTGCCATTTAGAAGCCCAGTTCACAACTCGATCTAAATCATTTTGCAAGTCAGTACAAAGACATCCTGAGGAGCATATTTTATAAATCTTTACATCATCGGCAAACATAAATACCTATCTAACATATATCAATCGAAAGCTCTTGGCGAGATGAATGCGTTCCCGTAGTTAGTTCCGGTCTATATCCGGTCACTGGAAAAAATACCGGAAAAAATCAAGTTTGAGCAAACCGTAATAGCTACTACCACATGTTTGGTATCAATCGAAAGCTCTTGATGAGCTAAGGTCATTTCCGGTGTCATATCCGGTCACCGGATACTTAAGCTAAAAAATCTGTTTTGAGCTTTTCGTTGCAGATACAATGCTAAATCCAATAACAGTTCGAGAACACCTAACAAAGCTGTTTTACTGAAATTTCATGCTTGAGTGTCTAATATCCGGTCAGTTATGTTCAGTTATCAGTTTTTTCCCAACCGGATATAGACTTGTTCCAGAATCCGGCTTTACGCAGTATGGTCATGTAGGGTATCATTCGAATGGTCTCAGCGAGTAGATGTTGAGTATGCTAAAAATTCCGGTCTATGTCTGGTCGCCGGATGTAAAATCAGCAAAAACCGGTTTTGTCACTTCGGCACATCCGGTGACCGGAATTTTTGTAATATGCATTAATATCATTGTCCTAACCCTACACTGAAAGTTTCATGCCTCTACCATTACTAAAAGTTGATTTATTGCAAGTTTCCGGTTAACTAGACCAACCGGATATGCCCTAGTGTACCCCATTTTCGTTTCTGAATGTCTTTGATGAGGTAGAGGCATGAAACTTTAGGACAATGATATTAATGCATATTACAAAAATTCCGGTCACCGGATGTGCCGAAGTGACAAAACCAGTTTTTGCTGATCCGGTAACCGGACATATACCGGAATTTTTAGCATATTCAACATCTACTCGCTGAGACCTTACGAATGATACCCTACATGACCATACTGCGTAAAGCCGGACTCTGGAACAAGTCTATATCCGGTTGGGAAAAAACCGGATATCGCCCATATCTGACCGGATATTAGACACTCAAGCATGAAATTTTCAGTAAAACATCTTTGTTAGGTGTTCTCGAACTGTTATTGGATTTAGCATTGTATCTGCAACGAAAAGCTCAAAACAGATTTTTTAGCTTAAGTATCCGGTGACCGGACATAGACCGGATATGACACCGGAAATGACCTTAGCTCATTAAGAGCTTTCGATTGATACCAATACCAAACATGTGGTAGTAGCTATTACGGTTTGCTCAAACTCGATTTTTTCCGGTGACCGGAGATAGACCGGAACTAACTACGGGAACGCATTCATCTCGCCAAGAGCTTTCGATTGATATATGGGTTCATGATGGGGTTATCTCTTACGGTTCAGTCAAAATAAAACTACGCCTTCAGGGTCCAGCATTTTTTGGTCAGACAATAGTTTTCAGGCCCCTGCCACATCTGGAAATTCCATAGAATGACACTGTATATTGCTTCAGGTCCATGCATTTTTGTTTGAAGGGAAAGAGTTGTATAATATGTGCCTATCTACGCAGTGTACGTGCTCTTATGTACACACACACGCACGCACACACACACACACATTTATAAATTTGTTTTGTAGACGACGAAGATTTTGTTCCAGTAGTTCCAAAAATCGGTTTTGAGCAAGAAGAAGACGAAATCAAAGTTCGTTTTTAATTTATATAATATTGTAAAGTAGCGTAGAAGCAGTGAGCTATGGGCGGTGATGAAGCTAGTTTAAGGTTGTGCGTGGGCTGAATCTTTTGTTTCGAAATTTTTTGGTTGGTCAAAAAACCAAAAAGGAGTTATTCGCGGGAGTAATTTGGCTTTTCTCGCCACGTCAGTTCGAGCAAAACTTGGTTGATGCAAAATTTGATTCAGGTTAGACACTAGACAGCTACTACGCGTCTACTAATTCGCGTTATAGACAGAAGTTTTTTTGCGTGTGTAAATATGAAATTTTGCAATAGGATGTGTACAAATATTATCGACAAAATCATAGTTGTTATTATTATCTTTGTTTGGGGTTTGCTTTAGGAAAGTTGGGAAGAAGAGGATGAAGCGGAGACAGCGCCCAAAGAGCCAGAGAAAAAACAGACAGCAAAAGGTTGTCCTTACACATTTAAGACCGTGTCTTATTTCCAGGGTTGGCAAGTCTCGGGTTTGCATCCGAGACTGAGACCGAGACCAGTCAAACGAGACCTACGAGACCGAGACCAGCCCTTGGGGACCTATTTTAAAAAAATTCAATTTTAGACACTTGAGGTATTTTGAAATGAAGAAAATGAGTGATTGACTATGAAAAAAGTGACCATTAGGTTGCGAGAAACTTAACAACATTGTAACGACCGGATGCATGGGAGTTGACAACCGGAAAAGAGGATAATTTTCCCGCTATTCTGACAACTTTTGGATATATTTTTATAGTTTCGAACACTTCTTGGCAGGGCGTTTTGACCTTTAGCATTAGTAGTGCATACGACATACATAGGTAAGCACTTTGGCAGCCTATCTCCGGTGTCAGTGTAGAATCGTGCATGCTTATGCTACTATCAGAGGCTCTGGTAGTAGCACCATCACGGATCAGAAGAGTTTCTCCCGCTCACTCAATTATGTGGGGGGACGCCGAAGGGCATGTTGCCCCAATTCCAACCACTGTATAGCCAAAAAATTATTGATTGTGCCTAGGTTTTTTCAGATCCGTAATGTTTTGACATGCGGTAAAAGGTTGGGGCTCAAGAAAGTTCAATTAAACTGCACACTCAGTTCGCGCTTAGTATAGTTACAGAAGCCAACACATTTCTAAATAAAAATTAACTACGAAGTTAGCATTATTTGGTAAATGATGGTCAGTATTTTACTATTTGACATAATATGCTTGAAAGGTTCCAAATAAGTCAGGCAACTAGGCAACCTATTCTTGTTCAAACTTCAGCTAGAAAATCTAGCTTAATAAAAATAGAATGTGTATAATACGAAGTTTAAACTTGAAGTTGGCTAAAATTTGCCAGTGCACTGACATGTCCTTTCTGTAGCAGACAGTTTACCTTTTCATGCTTCGCATTCTATTCGGAAACTTAAAAATTTTTTGAAAAATCTTAGTGATCTCGCAAAATGTTTGAAAACTTCAAGTGTTATCTGAAATACCGAGACCACCCTATGGCAGGTCTCGGTTCTTCTACCGAGACCGAGACCGAGGCTGCCAACCCTGCTTATTTCCTCTAGGACCCTCAAAGGAGCAAACGAGTTTGTTACAGTGCGGCGAACCGTTTTCAAAATCATGCTTAAAATCTGCTTAGCCAATGCCAAGTGCAAAAATAATTGTAAAATTGGTGCAGTCACGTTAAATCGTCGAATGAATATGTCTAAAGATGGAATAGGATGTGAATACGAAGCAATCAAGATTCTTTTTCAGCTTCTGCATTTCGCGTAATCTGTGTGTATGATTGTTTAAGATTTTTGTTTAACTTGCTTTTGTTTTTCAGATAAGACTGCCAAAAAGAAGACTAAGAAAACGTTTGAGAATGGGCAAGTTGAAGTATGTGTTTGCGAATTATTATGTTCTTTCAGCTACATTTTTGCACATCTATTGTCAAGTTTTTTGGGCTTTGGCTTATATTTTTTTGAGTCACTCTTTTTTATTTCCGTGACTAGGCATATATATTGTTTTTTAGCTTGTGATAGTTGCATTTCTAACATTATAGAACTTGAGTAACACACAGATTCCATATTATTGCATAATCATTATGCCCACAGTTTGGGGTATGAAATTATCCGGAAGTCCGGGCCCCACAGATGTTTTATTTTGATACATGGGCAAGCGAAGCTAGAACCATGATATATACGAGGGCAAGATAAATTTGTGTAATATTGACACTTGAATATGGACATTATGGTCAAACTTATGCACTGTATGACTGTGAGTATGACTGTATCACTGTATGACACTTATGACTGACGTTTGAAACAAAATTAATGGAAGTAAGTTTTCAGGAGCGCGAATTGACAGAAGAAGAACGACGCCAGAGGCAGCAGGAGTCAGACTTGAATTGCTTCATTCAGACTGCGCTTGGCGGCGGTGAGAAAATTGAGCTATTAGGCTTTAGATGTTAACAGTTGTAGGGGCTTAATTGGATTAAGGGGGTAATTGCGTTTTTAGGTGTTTTTTTAAAAAGCCATAGCTCAGCGTTTACAAATTCAAATCACAAGCGGTCTTTTGCATTAGGTAGAACAATATCTTTCCTAAATGTATGCCATGCCTTGAAATTTAACCTGTGATTTTCTTTCCAGTATAAGCGACTAAAGAAAGGTCCTTTCCAAAATAATAAAATTTTTTACAAAAGTTTGCGCCACAGCTCTGAATCATACGATTACCTGTTGGGGCTGAAAGTTGGTAAGGTTTTTGACATGTTTAAAATCCCCAGGCATGTCCCCCACTTTTTTAATAACTAGTCAATTTACTGAGAAAATAGCTGAAAGGCAAACGCACCGAAAATTTAAGATATTTTCTTGTAATTAAAACCCTCTAAAAATGTCCACAGGTGAAATTTCAAAAAAGTGAGAGACATGCCTGGGGATTTTGACCTTTACAATACTGTCCCAAAAATTTATACTCAGGCGTCACTTATAATTTGAGTACTGGTGGCGCAAAGTTTACATAGAAATCACAAAAACCTCGAAAACGCAACTACCACCTTAAATGAAATAGAATAATATTATGATTCCGCATTGGATTAGGGTAAAATCTATTCGTAAGTATGTTAGGTAACCATTGAGCATAGTAGAAGAAATAGTATTTACGTATATATGGTATATATATATATATATATATATATATATATATACCATATATACGTAAATACTATTTCTTCTACTATGCTCAATGGTTACCTAACATACTTACGAATAGATTTTACCTAATCAATGCGGAATCATAATATTATTCTATTTCATTTAAGGTGGTAGTTGCGTTTTCGAGGTTTTTGTGATTTCTATGTAAACTTTGCGCCACCAGTACTCAAAATATAAGTGACGCCTAACTATAAATTTTCGGGACAGTGTTGTAAAGGTCAAAATCCCCAGCATGTCTCTCACTTTTTTGAAATTTCACCTGTGGGACATTTTTGGAGGGTTTTAATTACAAGAAAATATCTTAAATTTTCGGTGCGTTTGCCTTTTAGCTATTTTCTCCGTAAAATGACTAGTTATTAAAGTGGGGAGGTGCCTGGGGATTTTAAACATGTCAAAAACCTTGCCAACTTTCAGCCCCGACAGGTAATCGTATGGTTCGGAGCTGGGCGCAAACTTTTGTAAAAAATTTTATTATTTTGGAAAGGACCTTTCTTAGTCGCTTATACTGGAAAGAAAATCACAGGTTAAATTT
>JASANF010014769.1:0-14371 GCA_030248245.1 Trissonchulus sp. WLG1_4 | reverse complement strand
TTCTATGAATACAGTTTATTACTATTTACTCTGTTGGTAGCAGAAATATCGAAATAGCCCGGTTCATAGTTACTTGTCCTTAAAGACATGGGGACAGGCACAAGGACAAATTTCGAATGAAGAATGTGGAACAGCGGCACAATCATTGTGTTTAATCATTCGCACATTAGCTAGTCTTGACCCCAACTTTGTTCGTACAAAAAACTGCTACAAATGGCAGACCAGTTGTCTGGGAATCACTTAAGGACAAAACGATCGGGACACGGATAAGGGCAAGTATGAACCGGGTTTTATCCGCAGGTTAGCATCAACTAACAACATACTGCTGATTGGGTACATTATCCGTTACTGGTTTACTGTTACTGTACGTGTATACTGTTACTGGTTTACACAGATACCATAGACATCAACTTTACACTTTTGTAGAAATCTGTCTTTGCATGTGAGTCGTGTGCGAAATTCTGTGTGTGTTTGTAAGCAATTGTGTACGTTTCGTATAAAAAGCATTATTGCGTTTTTAAAGTATGGATACTAAAGTTTTGTTGTCGACAACATCTATACAGAGTGCTATATTTTGCAATTATTGTGTAATTTAATTCAACACTATACTAGCAAAATAAGGCATAATTTTGTGGTATTTTCCACTAATATTCATTTTCAAAAACAACAGCTAACTTTGCACACATTTCAATGCAATAGTTTTCACATTAATTCTTTAAAAAAACAGCAGCGAGCTATACAATTTTTCAAACCAACAGATTTCACATTTTCCGTGAAAATCATCAACTTACCGCTATGCTCATCTAAAATCGCTAAAAAAATCATCACACTCAGACTTACCAATAGCGAGTGTACGCGCGTGTAGCTTATCTTTCACCAGTTTCACCACAGAAGCCTGAATGAGAAAGAGAACAGTTAGAGAGAATCAGAAAACAATCATTTTCACAAATTGGAAAAACTCAGTTGAAGGTGCACTTCTGGTTTCGTGCGTTTGTAGATAAAGTCGCATGGTATCAGAAACTGTGATAAAAAGTTCAAGAGAAGCAAAGGGCACCTCGTTTAGAACAGATGCCAACTGCGACTAGATGGGCCGAAAGTGGCGCTTGAAACATGCCTAGATTATGCCATTTACAGATCGAGTAACTTGTTTTTAAAACAGAGTTCCGTAATCATGTTTTTTAGAACCAAAAATTTTCATTTATTTTTTCAAAAAATAACAGCAATGAAGAAAAACAGTTTGGCGGTGGCCAAAACCTTGCTTATTTGAAAACATATATTGCAAGCTTGAGACTGAACGTGCATACGACTTCAAAGTGCAAGTAGGAGCTTTAGTCTGACATTTCGTTGAATTCCTACTTTTTGCAAAGGTGTAGCACGACAACAGAGAACCGCAGAGCAGCACTGAAGCAGTTTCAAGAATGAATCTTCAATTTTGGCTTGCAGACAATACGCCAGAGTGCGCCCATCCACCACCAGACCGCGGCACACCGGATGGTTGGAGTCACTGGCCTCGATGCGATTCAGATGAGATTCAATCAGAATGGCTGTGTCTTCCTGAAAAAAGATAAATCGTGGGTGAATTGTAGAAAGAGGAAATTTACTTGAATCCACACTACTTAGCTTGAAAAGTGATTATTTTGCCAAATAAAATGTTCTCATACAGATTGCTTAAATTTTGACACAAGCTTTCAACAAATCAGCATCCAAGCATAGGGCCCGATTTATCGAAGCAAAATGTTCGTCGTTGAAAATGTTCGTCGTTGAAAATTTTGGATTGATCGAAACATTCTCAACGACGAACATAACACGTAATTATAGGACAAATGTTCGTCGTTGAAAAACAAATGTTCGTCGTTGAAAAACAAATGTTCGTCGTTGAAAAAGCAAAAATGTTCGTCGTTGAAAATGCTTGTCGTTGAAAAAACAAATGTTCGTCGTTGAAAAACAAATGTTCGTCGTTGAAAAACAAATGTTCGTCGTTGAAAAACAAATGTTCGTCGTTGAAAAATTTTCAACGGCGAACATTTCAACGGATGTCTTGAGCTTCGTTGAAATGTTCGTCGTTGAAAATTTTTTCAACGACGAGCTTTTGTTTTTTAGAACATAATAATGTTCTAAAAAGCCAAAGCTCGTCGTTGAAAAATTTTTCAACGACGAACAATTTCAACGACAAACTTTCAACGACGAACATTTGTTTTTCAACGACTGACATTTGTTTTTCAACGACGAACATTTGTTTTTCAACGACGGACATTTGCTTTTTCAACTACGAACATTTTCAACGACGAACATTTGATGTTTCGATAAATCGGGCCCAGATCGCGATGGCACACTACCATACATATGACCAAGAGTACATAATAGGATATTATGTTTATGTACTCTTGATATGATATCTTATTACGTACTCTTGACATGACCTACTTCATTCGGAGCACTGAGCTGTATGATGTCCATGGAACTGGTGAACAGGTGACAGGCGTGGGCAATGTTGACGGCCGTCTCAATCTTATCGCCCGTCAACACCCACACGTTCAGCCCGGCGGCGCGCAGGTCACGAATGCACTCCGGGACACCGTCCTGAAAAATTCCTTCAGTCACATAAAATAATTCAGTTACTTACAATAAAATATTAACACATTGCAGCACTATTCTCTCGGTCTTACATTTTTAAGCAAACCTAACATTACTTCCTGTTGAACATTTCGCTGCTCCATTTTGGTGCGACCTGCGATTAAGAGTACATAATGGGAAGAGTATGCAACTCTTCTCATTGGCCAGCTTGATAGCGCAATAGATGCGTTGCAAATTAGCAGCCAATAAAGGTTCCACATGGGACCGATCTTAAATAGGTATCATGGCCGGGTCTTGCTACGTACCCAAACCGTATAATTAATTAAAGGGCCCAAAACGGAACCCTTTAACAAAACCAATGAGATTTGGCTCCGAAAACAGGCAAGCTACCGTAATCTCGTATGGGCTGAGCTCAAATCTGACTGGCTGATGGACTTGCAAAAGGGTCCCATTGGCTACGTGCCCGTTTGGGTGGGTACGTACCCGTTTGGGCACGCTGCAGAACCCAATCGGCTAAGTTGCACTGGGCCCTAGTACCCATTTGGAACGGTCCCACACCCACTTGGAACCTTTTTTGGATGCTAATGTGCAACGCATCTACCGCTCTGCCGAGCTGACCAATTGGGAGAGTGCCATCATACTCTTCCCATTATATTGTGCTCTTGGTGTGACTTAGCGATGGAATGGGGAGGTGAAAGTCGGGTCCTCATTCCAGGCTTTAACAACTCCTTTCAATACCTAGGTTCCAAACCATTCTTGTTATCAAAACCAAAATTAACATTTTTATTTAGTTACAAAACAGCCGGACACCTGCAAAAAATTGTGACCTCATCTAATGCACTCAAATATTGCTCATTTTACAAATATAATAGTGTTTTGAACCTCTCATACCTGCAGTCTATCTTCGATGCCCACAATTCCCAAAAGCTCATATTCGTGTTCGATAGCACAGGCCGACTTGAACAAAAGCTCTTCCCTGTCTTCGATGGCTATTTCTGCTTCCTTATGCTCTCGCAACCAGTCTCGATAGTCTGATGCAGACAGCACCTAAAACACACAAAATAATAAATCAAAAAGACTGACACTAGAACGAAACAAAACATCACTTTTTTGCCTGAATATAGTAAAAAGTAAGCCAGAAGCAAAAAGTTTAAAAAAGCACATTCATAGCTTTGAGATAAATTGAAGCGTTGTCATGGTAATGTAGCACAAATTGAGCTTGAGTTGACGCTTAGTCCTTGGGCAAAATATTGAGAAATACAATACTTCAACAGATATTAGTGTATATAATTCACTCCCTTCAAGCCAATCAACAATCAGCGCAATGTGTGATTGTCAACTTCGCCTTCTGGAGGTTTACCAGTAATCTGGGGCCGTATTCTCAAAATTACCTGCAGGTAAAGTTAGGCTAACTTTACCCACAGGTAAGGTGAAGGTAAAATCGTATTCTCAAAATTTTACCTAAGGGTAAAGTTAAACTTTAACTGCGGGTAAGGTTAAAGTTTAACTTTACCTGTGGGTAAGGTTAAAGTTTAACTGTGGGTAAAGTTAAAGTTTAACTTTACCTGTGGGTAAGGTTAAAGTTAAAAGTTAAACTGCGGGTAAGGTTAAAAATTAACTTTACCTGTGGGTAAGGTTAAAGTTTAACTGTGGGTAAAGTTAAAGTTTAACTTTACCTGTGGCTAAGGTTAAAGTTAAAAGTTAAACTGCGGGTAAGGTTAAAATTTAACTTTACCTGTGGGTAAGGTTAAAGTTTAACTGTGGGTAAAGTTAAAGTTTAACTTTACCTGTGGCTAAGGTTAAAGTTTAACTTTACCTGTGGGTAAGGTTAAAGTTTAACTGTGGGTAAGGTTAAAGTTTAACTGTGGGTAAAGTTAAAGTTTTACTTTACCTGTGGGTATGGTTAAAGTTTAACTTTACCTGTGGGTAAGGTTAAAGTTTAACTGTGGGTAAGGTTAAAGTTTAACTTTACCTGTGGGTAAGGGTAAAGTTAAAGTTAAACTGTGGGTAAGGATAAAGTTAAAGTTTAACTGTGGGTAAGGTTCAAGTTAAAGTTTAACTGTGGGTAAGGTTAAAGTTTCACTGTGGGTAAGGTTAAAGTTAAAGTTTACTGTGGTTACGGTTAAAATTGCAACTGTGGGGTAGGTAAATGTTTACTTCAACTGAGGCTGAAGGAAAAGTTTAAATTTAGCAATGGAAGAGTGTGAGCTTTTTTTACCAATTTTTAAAAATGTGTATAAAAATTTCCCGATATACGTCCACAATTGACCAAATTTGGCCTGAAAATCAAAATTTTCTGTAATTTTTTACTGAAGGTGGTCACCCCCAGGCCCCTGAAAGCAGCAACTCTGTAACTCGCTTTTCCTTCTTTCTGCCTTTGGCGACAGCAAATGCATGCGTGTATACTATCAGCGGCGTAGCCATGGGGGTTGGTGGGGGGCCAGGCCCATACCCTTCTCCTCAGCGGTTTTGCCCCCCCCTCAGCGATTTGCCTCCCCCCCTCGGATAAAAATGTAGCAGGGTTTTTTTTTTGTGCAAAACCCTGTGCAAATGCACACTTTTTTAAAATTTTGCACACAAAAATTAAAATTTTGCACAATAATGCACACTGCCCAATGGGCCTGGGATATGCTGAAAATGCACTGTTTTTAATGCAAAATCGAAAAAAAATCTGGGGGCTGCCGCCCCCAGACCCCTGCATCTACTGACATCACTGGCGGCATCATCAACGGCGGCAGGTTTTTCTGCTGCTTTTTTGAAAATGGCGAATGATTTGCGTAATGGCTGTTCAAATTGCCCCCTTTGAATTTTATGGCCCGCCAAAAAAATTCCGTTTCGTCTTTAATTAACCAAATTTCGCCCGAGAAATAAAAAAATTCTGCACTTTCAGGGGACTGCTGTTCCATATCTCAGCAATGACCCAGGTTCCTAAACAAGTGTTGATGAAATATTATGTTTTTCAATGCAAAATTTATTTCAAAATTCTACAAAAGCTCTTGGGACTGCCACCCCTAGGCCCCGCAATCACCAAGATTCGTCAACAAAGTGTTGCTTAAAGTTGCTTTTATAATGCAAATTTTATTTCAAAATTTCACGAAAGCTGTGGCTTCTGGGGGCGGCAGCTATGGTGGGGGCGGCAGCTAGCGAACGACCGGAGGTAAAATTTTGCCGGAGCCGGAGCCGGAGCCGGAGCCGGATATAAAATGCCGGAGCCGGAGCCGGAGCCGGAGGCAGTGTTTTTAAAAAAATTTCAATTAGAAAAAATGTTGACAATTGTGAAAAATTTTTTTTTTGAAACAGCATTCTTTAATTGTTCAACAGTCACGCCCCATTTCTATACATACATATGTCTTTATATACTCACTCATACGACCAGTATATATAGTTGACTATATATAGTATATATACTGTATATATATATATACATATATATATATATATATATATATATATATATATATATATGTATATATATATATATATATACTGTATATATATGTATACTATATATAGTATATATACTGACTGGTCCCGGTTTCAGGTGATCTCACACAAAATTTTCATCAACATTGACAAAAAGTCAAAAATTTGGTCAAATTAAGCAGTATATTTTGACTGCGGTGCCAAGGGCGTAGTCAGGAGTCAGAAGGAGGGGGTTTCTCAGGGTGTTCGTCTGAACCTCGGACCTCACCTCCCCCTTTTAGTCAAACCTTGCAAAATTGTCAAGAAGCTTATATTACTCCCAACAAAATACACAATTTGGAAAAGATTACACTTTGTAGAAGACACAATGCCATAAATGTATCTAGTTTCCTGGGATTACCGCTTCCTCACCCCTGTAATTTAAGCGTATACCAGTCGCGTAGCGAGGAAAAAACTTGGAAAAAAAGGGGGGGGGGCTGATTTTTCAATTTTTGGAATGGGTAAAAATGAACTTTTTTGCTATTTTAACATAAAAATTTGTGAAATAACAGCACATGCAAACATTGTACAAAATTTGACCGGCCGAAAACATCAGAGCTAAAAGTCAAGTTCAAGTCACTAAG
This sequence comes from Trissonchulus sp. WLG1_4, assembly GCA_030248245.1. Lineage (NCBI taxonomy): Eukaryota > Metazoa > Nematoda > Enoplea > Enoplida > Ironidae > Trissonchulus > Trissonchulus sp. WLG1_4. Next base: position 7,751 of record JASANF010014769.1, on the reverse strand, counting down.
TCACGTAGTTACAAGTCTATAGGGGTCTGGGGGCCGCCCCTGGATTAAAAGTGTGAGAAATTTTGATTTTTAGGTCGAGTTTAGTCAATTAGAGACTTAAAAATACATATATAATGCTAGAGAGGGGTAGTCACCGCCATTCCAACTGGCAGTAATATAAGTACTGTAACCGACTAACCGCTTCGTTAACCTTGTGATTTTTTCTCAAAATTTGAACTTTTTGCCAAATTCTGAACAGTGAAAATTCTCCGGCTCCGGCACTTTTTTTGCCGGAGCCGGAGCCGGAGCCGGAGGCTCAAATCCGGCCGGAGCCGGAGCCGGAGCCGGAGCCTCCGGTCGATCGCTAGCGGCAGCTACCTCCGCCAATTATGGCATACACATTTTTGCAAGATTAAGTCAAGGAATGTAGGTCGACTTCCCCTCGCCCAAAAAATTTCTTGGATCTGCATCTGACAGCCATTATGCTAATGCCAGTAATTTCCAATATTTAGAATTTCAGCACACCAACATAAACATAGCAGCAACCACCAAGGGCGTACCCAGGGTGGACGGATGGTGGGAATCCCCCGCCCCCGAAATTTTTCCAAGTTATTTTTTCCACAAGGGTCTCGCCTTTGGTTTATATATATGGTCCGGCCAGAAAAATTTTCTGATATGTCTCCAATTGACCAAGTTTGGCATAAAAATCTAAATTTTCCCCAATTTTTTTCTGGGGGCTGACCCCCAGACTCCTGCGACTCTGTGGCTTACTAGGCCGTGTTATTGCATATCTTTCATCAAAGCCTATTGTGTATACACGAGTACATTATGCTGCATTTACATGTCTATACACGAGTATATTATGCTACGTTTACTTGTGTTATAATATACACTGTCTGATGTGACGTTACTTACTGTCTTTTGTTTTAATTTTTCTATCGGAAAAAATTTCTGATACGTCTCCTTTGACCGAATTGGGCCTAAAAATTGGGACAAATCGCCAATTTTTTTCTGGGAGCTAGGCAGCTAGCAGCCCCCAGACCTCTACACTTTTTTGGTTTAGTAATCTTGCGTTTGAAGGCGTTTTATGCGTGTTAAAATTGCTAAAAAGTGCCTTTTCACCCATTACAAAAAATTGAAAAGTCATTCCCTCCCCGGACATTTTTTTCTGGGTACGCCACTGATACGTACGTACCTCTAGAGGTATAAAAACGCGTATATTTGCTCCTATATAGGCGAAGAAAACACATTTACAGTTTGCACAGAAAAATAAAATTTTGCACACTAAAATTAAAATTTTGCACAATTATGCACACAAAATTTTTTGAAAAAAAAAACCCTGAAATGTAGCACCCCGCCCCCCCTCCGCAGTGGCGTATCCAGGATTTCGCAAAGGGGGGGGGGGGGCTGCGACCGGGGGGGGGGCGGGGGTGCGGAGCAACTGTGAGCCACCGCCGATCAAAAGGGGTCTGGCGGGGACGGCAACCCTCGGACCTTTTTTGAGTTTGTAATTGTAACCATCGATAAACTACAATAGTGAATCTGCAGCAAGCACTTAACTTTGCGGGGGTCTGGGGGCGGCAGCCCCCAGAAGTTGAAGCTTTTTTGAGATTTTAACCATCGAAATTGCATTGAAAATTGCACTTTTTACATGAAATAAAGAAATGTAGTGGATCTCCAGCAAGCATTTAGCAATGCGGGGGTCTGGGGGCGGCAGTCCCTAGAAGTTTTAGCTTTTTTGAGGTTTTAACCATCTACATTGCACTGACAACTGCACTTTTGACATAAAATAAACAAAAATATATAATTTTAAAATATTAAACATTAATATTTAAGCCCATGGATCAAAAAATAGGCCCAAGAGCCTATTACCTACGTTATATATAGTCGAGCGGGGAACAAAAGTCACGACCATTTGGCGTAAAAGCCCGTTGTGTACAGCTGCGTACATAAGAGTTGAAGTGAATCTTTTTGTGCTATGGGCCAGCGTAGGCTATTTTGTGGCTGCGTTCAAAAATTGGGGTTTTGCGATGATTTATCGTTGCAATATGCTTTTGCCAGGTGGCTTTTTCTGATCCGTCGTCAAGAACGACCGTTTCTGATGTGTGTTGCAATTTTAGGGTTGAAAATTGACACACGAGACGCGGATACACTTGCCGTTAGCAGATCATTATTCAAAGTTCCAAATGGTCGACTGTGGCTAATTTTATTATACAGAAACTATAAATTGGCCGAAAATTGCTAATATGTGTCGTTTTTAGCGTTAAAATAGCAATTAAATGCATTTTTAACGTTTTAAAACAAAGAAAACTCATCCCCCCTCCCCGAAATTTTTTGTGGCTACGCCACTGCAGATTGGTGTAATAATGCTTCAAAAATTAAAACTAACAAAAAGTGAAAAAATCGTAAAAAATATCATGTATGCAAAAAAATACAAACAAAAAAATACAAACATGTATGCAGCAAAGCAAAAAATAGTATACTTTGTATTTAATTTTGTATTTTTTACCCTATCCAACTATACAAACATGTGAGACATTAATCAATTAGCACAGAATATGATAATAGACCTGGCATATATATAGGCATGCACAAAGATAAAAGGTATCTAAGCCGAAAAAACATCAACAGAATGGAAAAAAACTTAGATTTTTTAAAATTTGAAGGTAGAATTTGTCAATTGTGGAGGTATCAGAAACACTTTTGTCAGCTTTTGAAGTTTCGGAAAGGGGGGGGGGGCTGCGACCCTCTAAGGGGGGGCTCAAATCGCTAAGGGGGGGGGCTGCAGCCCCACCCAGCCCCCCCCCCTAAATACGCCACTGCCCCCCCCCCCCCCCCGGGAAAAGTTTCGGACAAACAGGCACGTTGGCCGCACCCTCAACTTGATCCTGGCTACGCTACTATATATTATCCCCCCCAAATGCTTTATAAATAAATCTCGCTTGAAGGACTATGCAGTGCACCAGCGATTGGGTGGGCTAATGAAAAAACCAGTGGCGTAGCCAGGCGGGGCCGGGGGCCATGGTCCTGCCTCAGCGGTTTTGCCTCCCCCCTCACCGATTTGGGCCCCTGGCCTACTTTTAGTAAGAAGGGGGGGCGCCCCTTATTTGGTCCGGAGCCCCCCATTTCAGATGGGTATGGGTTGCCCCCCCCCCTCCATGGATGTATATAGTCATTGTAGATGTGGCGCTCCTGACGTTCCAGGGCTCTGTAACGGAGATGAGCACCGCACCTGAGGGCTTTATATCCCACCTTTTAATATACGCATCGTGTACAAACAGCAGATATATAATTTTTTGCACTGCTACACAAACTACAGCTCTTGCGGTCCATAAATTCAAGTGATTGCAAAGAAAGGGAAACACTATATGTAAACTGGACGAACTTGTAGAAAACTGAGACAAATACTGGAAAAACACACAAATGCCTAGTTTCAAACAAAATTTGCACAAAATTTTACTATTACATACACATTTTAAAAAAATTGATACAGCTCGCCATCACTTATACACTTATTGATGTAGCTAAATTTTAACTTTTCCTTCAGCCTCAGTCAGTTGAAGTAAACTTTTACGTCACCCACAGTTAAACTTTTGACCTCACCCATAGTCAAACCGTAGCCTTACCCGCAGTTAACTTTGAACTTTAACCTTACTCCCAGTTAAACTTTAACTTTAACCTTACCCACCGTTAAACTTTAACTTTAACCTTACCCACAGTTGAACTTTAACTTTAACCTTACCCACAGTTAAACTTTAACTTTAACCTTACCCACAGGTAAAGTTAAACTTTAACCTTACCCACAGTTTAACTTTAACCTTACCCACAGTTTAACTTTAACCTTACCCACAGGTAAAGTTAAACTTTAACCTTACCCACAGGTAAAGTTAAACTTTAACCTTACCCACGGGTAAAGTTAAACTTTAACCTTACCCACAGTTTAACTTTAACCTTACACACAGGTAAAGTTCAACTTTAACCTTACCCACAGGTAAGGTTAAACTTTAACCTTACCCACAGTTTAACTTTAACTTTACCCCGTATTCTAAGAATTTACCTTTACCCTCTGGTAAACTTTAACTTTACCCTTACCCGCAGAATTAACTTTACCTTCACCTTACCTGTGGGTAAAGTTAGCCTAACTTTACCTGCAGGTAATTTTGAGAATACGGCCCCAGTATAGCTAATAAACTATTGACTCGCCCTTACTCTTTTGGCTAGGCACAATGTTCTGAGTCCGTAAGCAGAATAAAGGCTTAGATATTCCCCCGCTTTGTACATTTGGGCTTGACCACGACGGCTGGCCTGGAATTCAGACGATAACAACTCCAGCATCACAACGTCTGCACCCTGCAACAGAAAGAAAAGTGTATTCACGAGGCAAGTTACTACATAATACGGCGGTACATTCTGGCATTGATTCATACTTACTTACAGCCATGTGTCCGCGTAGCCGGCAGAATTACGAAGTGTAGCCGACCAATTACGAAATAATCACACCACAGACCACAAGCTAATCTTAAACACTTTTACTGACGTGATAAAGTCGTAATGTTGCCGGTAGAGCGGATATGCGGCTGTAAGTATGAATTGACGATTATACTTCTGTACGGTATATCATACAGATATCACAGTGGCCAAGCTACACTAAAAAATAAACAGTTTTCAAAAAATAATAGTGTTCAGTTTAGACACAAAACGATTGAACAGGATTTTGTTTAAGTCCAACTCTACACAGTGACGTCAGGATCCACTTTATTTGTACACAAAACACCAATATAATAAGCAATCCACAATAGCTACCTTTTACAGTTCGATAAGAATTTATACACTATTCTTGCACTTTGCTTACAAAAACCAAATAGCTTCGCGTCCTTAACTCAAGGCAGCAAACTGCCGCTGCCGATAGAAGTGGCAGAGTACATTAAATTCTGTAGGCATAAATAACAAAATAATTATACCTTTGTGTACAAAATGACCCGATTAGTGCGAGGTTCCCGAACAATGACAGACATTCGTTTCCGAACTGAGTCAAAGGGCAATACGTGCAGAATTTCATAACGCAAAACACCGCAGTCTGAAAACAACACTCACAGTGATGACTCAATTAATGCATGAATGACGTTTGCGCGCAACAGTCTATTGCACTGAAGCACATACTGTCCGCAGTGCCAGTCAAATAAACTTTAAAACAACATAAGAGATCTTGAATCCGAATAGATCAGTTTAGTGTTAGGCGCTGTCGAACCCTGATTCAGACGAAACTAGTCTCATTCAAATATTCATGGACTCTTTCGTAGGCTTTATCCCACTGACTGAATTCCTAGCAAAAAAGTAGTTAATATGCTAATAATACTAGAAACAAGTGAAATGTAGAAAAAAATTAGAAGCTAAAGCAAAGCTAAAAGGGTCATATTCCACAGAAACCTATATAGAAAGAATATAACTAAATTTTAAATCATTGCCATGCAAATCAAAACCATTCGATAGGTTCTCTTTTTCCTCTATCTCAATTTCAGCCAATGTACCCAATTATTCAATCCCCCTGACCTACCCGGCATTTCCACTTTCACGGCATCCACCGTTCGCTCAGTCATCTGCACGCCATAGGCAGCGGCAGCGCGCACCAGTGCCAGCTCATCTGGGCTCTCAGCCTCGTAGTGGGGGTTGGGATATCCGGGCGAGGGCTGTGGGCTGGGCGGCCGGTCATTGGCCAGCTGCTCTCGCAGTCTGATCAGGGGGTTAAGCAGTTTCCGGTGCAGCAGGGTCTGCAGTCGCCCCCGGGAAGCGTCAGCCAGGCTCAAGTCCAGTGACTCGGGTCTGGGCAGGGACTGAACATCCAGCGGTCCGTCACTGGTCGTCAGTTGCCCGTTCAGGCGAGGAGACGCTAGGTCGCCCTCGGACGCTGCGTAGGTTCGTATCAAAGGCACATTGAAATGGGCATGCGGCTGCGGATGAGGCTGGGACGGAGCTTCAGGACAGCCCATCTGACCACCATTTGGATGATCTTTGGAGCGAGGCGTTGGCCCAGCGGAAACTGACTGACCTGCAAAAACACAATCACGTGATGCTGATGACGCGCATAACACTTGGAGCGTCAGTGGCGCTATCTCGCAAACTCCTACATTCGTGGAAAAAGGGCCTGCCAAAAATGAACCCCTGTTACCTTCCCACATAGCAGTGGTACCCATTTACCGACCCCGTGGGGATGCACTGCTGGGACATGAGATCATGAGACCTTGGTCGATTGTTCAAGGAAATTCTGTAAACCTACTCAGTTGGATCTGAGCTGCCGACCTGCGGATTAGCAGTACAACGTCATGACCAGTAGGCTAAGCAGACACATAAGCAACTCTCATAATTGTCAAAAATTACGTTTGTTAATACTCGACCCTAACCTAATTAATCAAGAGTATTCAGCCAAATCTGTAATACTCACTGTACAAGTTATCAGCGTCGCTCTCTGTATTGACATCCACATTCAGCGGTCGTAGCCTGGGCATCGCAGGGTTGTCTGCTGGTGTGTTGGGCAAAGAAAACGTACTACCACCCGTAATCTGCTGTACCTCGACATCAGTGCTATTGGACGTATAAAAGATGCCATTGTTATTGTTATTATTATTGTACGACACAGGGGCGTCTAACAGTTGTGAATTTGGACGCTGCCGCGGGGCTTGCACCGGCACAGAGAGTCTGTTAGTGTCTTCTGTCGTAGTAACATTGCCATTTCTTGCCATCGGGATGCTGCTGTCATTCAAGTAGAGACCACTAGCATTCATCTGAAAGTGAAATGGTTGAATGGTTGCTACAACACAATTTGATAAGGTTAACACACTCTACACATGCACTGTGACTAAAGTTTTGCCAGAAATAGCTAAACTCTGAGACAAAACAGGTGGCGTGATTGATACGACTAATCTCTATACTCTTTATGCTACCAATTAGTTCTTTTCGTAATGAAATTGCGCGTTTCTTTTCATCTCGCAGTCCAGCATCTTTTGGTCAGACTTTACTACCAAATTTAAGCAATAAGATTGGATTATCGGATAACTGTGACAATTCTGTACTTTATTATTCATTGTAACGGCTACAATAAAATGTATTCTGTGCCACCATCCATTTATAGAAAAAGGTAATTTTTGTCTACTTTAGTAATCATACAAACTTCGGATAGGACTAGAAGAAGGGGAAGGGGGGAGAGGGGAGAAGTTGTGAGCATAGATGCACATAGGGGGGGTAGGGGGGGTATCCACCCCCCCTGAGGGGGGTCGGCACCCCCCCCCCTCAGACATCCGGCACCCCCCCCCCCCTCAACCCCCCACCCACCCCCTCCGATCCGATGGCCAAGAAAGTACCCCAAAGATGCGTAAAAAGTTGAAAAATTGCAAAAAATTTTCGCCTGCGGCGAAAAAAGTACCCCAAAAATGAGTTGAGAATCGAAAAATTCTGAAAAATTTTCGGATGTCGCCGAAAAATGGCCAGCACTAGGGACCACCCCCCTTCCGCCAGGGGTCGGGCACCCCCCCTCGCCGATTGACCCCGTGCATCTCTGGTTGTGAGTATACAACAGGTTAACCCTCATAGAATATTATGCCAGTGCACAATTGTGCTGAAGATGAAGTAATGCCGATGTCGCCGAAAAATGGCCAGCACTAGGGACCACCCCCCTTCCGCCAGGGGTCGGGCACCCCCCCTCGCCGATTGACCCCGTGCATCTCTGGTTGTGAGTATACAACAGGTTAACCCTCAGAGAATATTATGCCAGTGCACAA
>JASANF010014768.1:0-47697 GCA_030248245.1 Trissonchulus sp. WLG1_4 | reverse complement strand
ACGGAACTGAGGCGAGCTGACGGTATTGTGCGTTATTTTTGGAATTGATCGTTTGTGTGAGTATTTTGCTTGTTTTCTTTGCGGTAAATTGTTGAGTCGAGTGGTGTTTGTTTTATTAATTTAGTGACCAGAAAAGAGTAGTTAGGAGAACTCGTGACCAGACACCCATCTGGAGCATTCCGCGGCTAAGAGGCATTAGCCTAGCCCCAGACTCGCATTGGCCCATTTTGCGGCTTGCCTTTCTAGGCACTTCCTCTCGTTTTGACATAGTTCTTCGTAGTTAGGCAATTGGTATACGAGGCACCTTTGTAATAGCCTACACCCATTACTTAGTTACAGTAAACCTCACATAATAAACCCCTACCCAAACCTAATTCCTACTTATTCCTACACTCTTTCCCTATTTCCCCCTTTTCTGGTTACATGGCATCCCTGGCAATCAACCCCATTTAACCTATTTTTTTAACCCATTTATTTGACTTTAATTTCGTTGTTTGTGATTTCTTATTAACTTGCACCAAATGTCTCAGAATCAAACTGATCAGACGGTACCTACAGAACGCGATATAAGGCACCTTCATATTCAGTTGCAAAGGCAGCACGAAGCAATTGAACAGCAGGCACAACAAATTCAGGCCCTCACCCAATCAGTAGGCACCCATCGCCCGTCACCCCCTCTCCTAAAGCTTAATAACGTTGAGCTCAAACTGTTCACCGGTGAAGGTGATGTAGACTTTCACCAATGGTTAGAAATATTTGAGCTAATTGCGACCAGTCTAAAGTGGTCCGACGAAACCAAGCTAGAACAACTCCCCGCAAATCTCCGCGAATTTGCCCTAGATCAATTCAAAACAATCCCTGTAGAACGACGCCAAACCTACCCCCAGCTACGGCGAGAACTACTTCAAATCCTACTCCCTGCTGAAAATCAGCGTATCAATGGTTATGTCCTCCAAGCTCGCACCAAGCAACCAAATGAAACTCTGGCACAATACAAACAAGACATTAAACGTCTTGGTCAATCTGCATACTCTGATTTTGCACCCGAAATTCAAGATCATTTCACCAAAGAGGCATTTATAGCTGGCCTCCCTGAAGAACTGAAAGAATATGTTCTAGAGAAAGAACCCAATTCCCTTCAAGAAGCATTCACCCTGGCCAAGAAACGTGAAGCACAGAGTTTTCTTGTTCACAACAAGGCACCCAAATTAAAAACCGGCACCCCTGCTCAAGTAAACGTGACAGATACCCTAACCAGTATTCAGCAAACACTGAGCGAGCACCAAAAGGTTCTGTCAGAAATAAAGGCACCCACAACCTCTGTTGATACAGTGACAGACAGACTGGCAAAGGCTCTAGAAGTCGCTGTCATTAGTTCTGGACGACCCTCTAGGAACTATTCACCAGAATCTCGATCTCGTGATCGACGACGGCACCAAAATTTTGACCGATCCCCAACCCCATACCCGGTTCGAAACTATGCTAATCGTTCCCGATCTCCCTATAATTCTGATAGCTGGCGACATGACACTCACTACCCTACCCGTTATGATCGCAAACATTCCCCCCCAGGTTACGAACGAAAACGCTATGAGCAACCTCGCTCATATTCGCGCTATGAGCCCTCTTGGCCTTCCCCGCGCTACGATCCCCCTAGGTCCCCATATGGCCACGAACGCACCGGTTCTCCTTTACGTTATGATGCACCTCGCAGTCCACCCCGTTATGTACGTTTTGAATGGTCGTCTCGCGGCGAGCCAATATGTGCTCGCTGTGGGAAAGAAGGCCACATTAGACCATTCTGTGGCCAGAGTCGGCAAGATTCATGGCGATCTCATACCCCACCACCTGCAAAAACCTTCGGGCACCACCGCGAGCAACAAGAACGAGAACGATCGTTCCCTAGGCACAAACAAAAAGACCATTCAGAACGACGCCCAGTCACCCCTGAAAATTATCGTAGCAGAGAAAGGACCCCGAATCGTGACTTGACACCCCAACGAGATTGTGCACCCAGTACCGACCGAAACAGGCACCCAGATAATCACCAACAGCGGTCTAGATCATCTAGCCAGCACCGAGTTCAAACAATAGATTGCAACCCTGATATTTACCCCTTTCATGACGTTACAGGACTGAATGAGCCCACTACTCAGACTGAATTTGACACCGACTTTTTGGCAATGTTTGACAATATGTCTATTGATAATGATGAAACCCCAATGTTCACCCCCTCTTGTCTCAATGCAATTACAGTCACTCCAGACAACCGTGAAACCCAACTCGCTGTGAAAGAGCTTTCAGGTGAATCCAACCCTTTGGCACCCCAGGAATTTTCCGATTCCGCCTCAAGCACCAGTGAGTATGACAGCGCTTCTGATTTTTCACCCGCTCATAGTCACGCTACTTTCATAATTGAGAGTACTGAGCAACATGGCACCCTGCATCATGATACTGATTCTCACGACACAGAGTCACTCCCAAGTGACGACAATGATACCCTAACGATAGAGAATTCTTGTGAACCGCCCCTTATCCTCCGACGCAGCCCTAGAGTATCTAACCTGTCCCAATATTTTACCGTCGAGGATGCAACGACTGAAATATCATTTTTGTCCTGTCTGATTCTGATAGCTCAATGCACCGGATTCGTACTATGCATCATTGTGTTTTGGCTCCTACTTCCAAAAGTGTCTGGACACTCTTTTCAAATCTGCCAGCAAACACCCGGAGGGCACCCTATTGCTGTACCAACCCAAATCAACTGCTTGGCACCTAGACCAGCGTTAGTAGCTAGAAGACGAGCACAAATTTGGCTACCCCGATCAACCCCCCATACGGCACCTGCAGCCTCTTGTCAGTTGCGTCAGTCTATTATATGCACCCATGTAGGTTTTTTAGGATCCCGTGGAATTGTTTCGGACTCAGTAAACTATCTCCACATAAGTCCAGAAACCTGCCGCAAAGCATGGACACACAAGAAGTTCAACAATAAACCCTTATCCCCTTTGAATGACGAACTGTGGTCAACTAACAAATCCCATATTCCAGCTTTTAAATGGTGCTGCTACGATAAATGCACCCAGACCGAAAATTTCATTCTTAATACAGGCACCCTCGCTACTATTGATGGCACCACACTACTGAGTAACCTTGGAATAATCAGTAACTATACCGGCAAAAGTAATTTTAGCTATGATGGCGCTACAGTTATTGTGTGGAATTCTGAGGACCTGTTTCCCATATGCCCATTTGAACCCCAGCTTTTTTATGACACTCAAATAAGTGCCGGACATATTGTGATTGACACTATACAAGGTGCGTTTTCCTTAACCCGTCACGTCACCCATGACTGCCTGCCTCCGTCTACTTATCTGACCGACCAAGGAGTCGCTTTACGATTTTCTGGTGTTGATTTTGCCACCCTACGTGAAGCCTTGCACCCATATCCCCATACTGGCACTCACAAGGGCAATGCTGACCCAATTAATGCAAAACTGAATTATTTGCTGTATAAGACGCAACAAACCGAAATAGATAATTTTCGCCAAGTATGGCTAGCTATTTGTCACCTAGCCAATCAGCAACTGCAATTAATTCACCAGCTACAACGCATTGAACCCACCCTAGGCGCCCGTGTATTGCTTAACCGAACTGATATATTTGCAAAGCTTTCCGGTGAAGCACTCTTAGTTTGGCCCTGCCTACCCGTTGAACCCACCCAAATTTACTGGGATTATATATATATAACCAAACTTGTTACGAACTAATCCCTGTTATTTTCAACTCTACACTATACTTCTTATCTGCTGGCGGCACCGATCTCGTCCCCTATTCCCCGACTATACCATGCCCACCCCCTTTACGTGGCCTATACTTCAATGGCACCTGGCAATCCACGAACGGCACCGCAGCTGTATCCACTCTGCCCGCCGAGTTAGCATGGCAAGGCAAGTGGATCTCATTCACTTTCAACTCCCCTCCGATAATCACAACCCCAAACCAAGCCACTTTTCAACTTACTTTGCTCCAGCAATACCTATCCAAAACACACCAGCTAGAGATTAAACTAGCTGCTTTGACTACTTACGCCTCTACCTTTTCCTCTGACCCCACGGCAGTTGAGCACGTAATTTCAGGCTTTTTCAAAGGTGCATCCCATTTGGCAGAAACCGGTGTAAGTATCCTGCAAAAGCTAAAGGGCTTACATTTGTATAACAACCCATTTTTGGATTTCTTCTTGCACGGTCCAATGCAACTGTTCGTAAATTTCACTGTTTTAGCCTGTCTGTTATTGTTTATAATTGTAATTACCTGCCGCCTTACCCGACATTCATGCATAAATATACACCCTGTAGAACCCCACGAAACGACACCCGAAGTATATCACATGGCACATTGTCACCCACCTGAAAGGCACGTCTCTTGGGCACCCCCTACATATATTGAATCCGAAATGCATGAGGACCTCTGTCGGTCAACTACACCACCCCTTCCACCCCCACCATCCGAATTAGATCCGGAAAACCAAGGCAATCTAGTATGTCACTCAGTATCCGCTATTGATTTCTTTGAGCCAACCGTTTTGAACTTGCACAAGCCAGACCCTTTCCTTAATCTAACAAAATCCTACATGAATCATGAAGTTGCTAATTTTTCCTGCCCTTCACCCAAAAATACCGATAAACATGCACCCAATGAAGCTATCCCCCATGCTGAAGAAACCCACATTCGACCTATTCAGACTACTGTCCCCCTGAAACTTAACGGCACACCCATGACAGCTCTCTTTGATACTGGCGCTACAATCACTTTGGTAGCTAAAAGGTGTCTTACCAGTGTTACATCCATTTTCCCCTCAAGGATGACAGCTAACTCAGTAACAGGACACAATCTCACTATCCTTGGCGCAATTCTGGCCTCGCTGACACTTGGCACCCAAACTGTGAACCATATTGTTCATGTAACAGAGAATTTACCACACTCCTGCGTTATCGGCACTGACGTGATGCCAAAATTTGGTCCAATCTTAGTCGATTTCCAGCAAAGAACTCTCACTATTCACGGGGCACCCATACCGCTTGGTCCACCCATTAATCCCATACCCAAACGATGTCTGCACAATAATACTCTTTCGGTGCACTTGATTCGAGATGTAGTTATTCCCGCTAGAGTACAAGCCAACATCCTAGTATCTTTGAATAAACCAATCAAAGCAGATGCTCTTTTTGAACCTAATCAGACGCTGACTATGTCCCACCGTATCTACCCGGCCAGAGCTCTTGTTAATGGAACCCACGGATTTATATGCACCCGTGTGATCAATCCTAGTTCGGCACCCATACTTTTACGAGCAGGCACTCAAATCGGCACCTTGAGTCCTTTAGCAAATAGATGCGAAGTATACACTGTAGGAACTGACACCACAGGCACCGAATCCCACTCTAAACCAGAATTTGATTTGGAACCCGCAAGTAAACTGCTCAAACCTGAACAAACTAGCCAACTGTCTGATTTTCTTAACAGTTTTGCTGACGTATTTGCAACCCACAAGTATGATCTAGGAAAACTAGTAAACGTAAAAATAGAACATTCACTCGATACTGGCACCCACCCACCTATTAAGCAACGGCCCTACCGTATCCCAGTTTCCCAACGCCCCAAAGTGCAAACTCACATTGATGAAATGTTAGGAAACCGTATTATTCGCCCTAGTACATCCCCTTGGGCATCCCCACTCTTACTAGTCAAAAAGAAGGACGGATCTGACCGATTTTGTGTAGATTTCCGTAAACTGAACTCTATCACCAAGAAGAACTGTTGGCCCTTTCCCCGTTGCGATGAAATTCTCGATTCCTTAGGTAGAGCGAAATTCTTCACATCCCTTGATTGTTGTAGTGGTTATTGGCAAATCCCCCTAAACGAACAAGACAAGGCCAAAACAGCTTTTACCTCCTTTGCTGGCTTATATGAATTTAATGTTCTGCCGTTCGGATTGTGTAATGCACCATCTACCTTTCAACAAACGATGGAGTTCATTCTTTCTGGCCTTAGCTGGAAGCTTTGTTTGTGTTACATTGACGACATTATCGTCTATTCCCCTTCCTTTCCCCAACACCTTAAGGATCTAGAACAAGTATTTAAACGGCTTCGGCACCATGGATTGAAACTGAAACCCCAAAAGTGCACCTTCTGTCGCGAATCTATCCCTTTCCTAGGTCACATCATTTCCCGTCATGGTATGAAACCAGACCCTTCCAAAATTGCTCCCGTCCAGAACTATCCCCAACCCAAGACTGTCCCCCAATTGCGACGTTTCCTTGGACTAGCCTCCTACTATCGGCGCTTTATTCTTAACTTTGCTAAAATAGCAGGACCCCTCACCCAACTCCTTAAGAAAGATACCGTATACCAGTGGTCACAAGATTGTCAACAGGCATTTCAAACACTGCGACACAAGCTTATTTCTGCACCCATATTGGCATACCCTGACTTCACCCTACCGTTCATTTTGCATACTGATGCTAGCGGCACCGCAATCGGTGCAGTCCTGAGTCAAGTACATGACGGCGACGAACGTGTCATTGCCTACGCCAGTAGAACTCTTGTACGGCACGAACAAAAGTACCCCTCTGTAGAACAAGAAGCTTTAGCTGTAGTATGGGCAGTCTCTTATTTTCGATGTTACATCTATGGGCACCACTTTACAATTTTCACTGACTGTTCTTGCCTCAAATGGCTTTTTACTGCCAAAACCCCTTCTAATAGACTAGCTCGTTGGGCACTCCTTTTGCAAGAGCATGACATGGAAATTAAGCACCGCCCAGGACGTGTGAACTCTAATGCAGATGCACTCAGTAGAATTGCACCCAACCCTACTGTAAACTCGATTCACATTGACACCCCTGCGGACATTCGCAAATTACAATTCAGTGACCCTTTTCTAGCCCCAATCTGCAAATATCTAGAAAATAAATCCCTTCCATCCGACCCCCATGGCCGCCAACTGATAAAACAGCAAGCCAAACTCTATACTCTGCGTGACACTTTGTACTATGTTGGCACCAACCCCACCCGGCCGAAACTAGCTATTCCCGAATGCTTACAGCATGATATCCTAGTTGATTTTCATGATAGTCCCCTTAGCGGTGGACACAGAGGATTTGACAAAACCTATGAACATTTGCACCGCCAATATCACTGGCCCTCAATGCGACCTGATGTGAAAGCATACTGTAAAGCATGTAACGTGTGTGCATTGAAAAAGGCACCCCAACCGGCAACACGAGCACCCCTTACCCCTATACCTATTGAATCGGTACCTTTTTCCCGTATTAGTGTAGATGTTGCAGGCCCCCTACCCCAAACCCTGAAAGGAAACCTCTATATTCTTGTCTTTGTTGACAGTTTTACGAAATGGTGTGAAGCTTTCCCAATTACTGACACGAAATCTGACACAATTGCAAACGTGTTTGTTAATGAAATAGTTAGTCGCTATGGCCCACCCCGAACACTCCTTTCCGATAATGCGCGTTATTTCACCTCAGAGACTTTCACCAAAATTTGTAACCTAGTCAACACCTTGAAACTAAGCAGTGCACCATACAGGCCCCAAACCCTAGGCCAGGTTGAAAGACAAAACAAAACTTTGAAAAATATGTTGGCTTCATATTGCTCAATGCACCAAGAAGAATGGGATATTTATCTACCCTTAGTACTATTTGCATATCGTGCTTCGACTCACCAATCTACTGGAGAGTCTCCATACTTTCTGTTGTTTGGACGTGACCCTACTATTCCCTTAGATTTGGTGCTCCTAAATCACAATTCCCCTTACGCTGAATATGATGACTATTGTCGTGACACATGTAAAGCGTTAAAAGCTGCCTGGAATTTGGCATCTCAGTCAATTGAAACCGCTCAAATGCACCAGAAATACTATTATGATAGAAAAATAAACGTCCCAAATTTTGACATAGGAGACCGTGTGTATGTTTACTCCCCCACAACGAAACCAGGAATTTCCCCTAAACTTTCCAATAGTTGGGACGGCCCTTACCGAATTACAGCGAATAATGGTAAAAATTTCACCCTCCACAGCATTAATAACCCTAACAAGACACCAATCACCCGTCATGTTGACCATTTAAAGCGAGCATTTGACTCACATCTCCCCCCCTTAGTGGCACGGAGTGAACCCGAAACAGCTGTGCCTACCGCTCCTGTCCGGCGCTCCAACAGAAAGCGATAATTGCACCCACTGAAATACAATCCTCAAGTGCACTAAGACAATAAATTCACCTAAAAGTCCCGATTCCAATCTATGTTTGCAGCCCCGATAAGTTTACGATGTCATGGCGAGTTTTTGTTTATAACCCCATTAATTTTGTTGCTTATGACACACCCTATAGCTTCAGCAGATGCCCGAACTTACCCCTTTGATAGAGGAACGGCTGCTTATTTCACCCAGTAGCTCGGCCCTCAGTTTGTTGTTTTCCACCCGACCCTGTCATTTGTCAAACCCAATGCTTTGCAAAATTTTTTTTCCGCCCCTCTTCAAGGTTCATTTCTGTTAAACTTACGTTATTTGAATTTTACTTTTGATTGTTGGTAACTTGTTTGTCATAATTTTGTTATTGTGTATTATGTACTATAAACTGCACCCCACTTATGGCCGCATGCACCAAAACTTTTACCTTAGTAACTTGAAAATCAGTTAAAAAAAACTATATGTATAATGTTTTGAAAAAAATGAAATTCAATTAAAAATAAAAAAAAATCGGTAAAAATTTTATTAACAAAAAAAAATCAAGTTATAATTAGTGAAATCTGTTTGTGTCTTTATTTGTATATTATATGCATAACTACCCTAGTCCTCTGTTTTGCACCCCCCTGCTATCTTTTTGCACCTAGTGAACCTCTTAATGCAACTTCTAAACCCTTTAGTTACTTAAAATTTCATAAATTTAAACACGTGTAACAACTAAATAATATTGCAATGTTATAAAACCATCCAATTTTGCAAAATAATCCAAAAAAGCCACCACTTTTGCCCCATCCTCATGATCTACTGTTTGTATATAAGATATATGTGTTGCTTTTGCACCCCCCCCACAATGGTCTCTATGCACCCTTCCCCCACCCATTCACCTCAACTTCACCTAAAACTTAAACTTTAAAACTAAAAACAAAACTATTTCTACCTATATAGTCCCTAACTACACTAAAAATTCTAAAATATAAAGTAAAATTAACTCTTACCTTTTCTTTATCTCCCCACCAGTCGTCGTAGTAGTCGTAATTGTTCTAATGTCGTGTTCTATACGAAGAACACGACATAAAATTTTATAAAATAATACTTACCTAGTCACACCATAAACTTATTTTTATGTAAAAACGAAAAAAATAATCGTAATGAACTTACTCATGGTGTTTGCTCCCTGTGTATAGTGCACATCACACCATGCACTCAATTTTCCTTTATCATGGCAGTGGCATCCATTATCGTAATCACCACGCCACGTAACTGCACCTCATCTACTCACAATCGTAATAAAAATAATCACCTTATTTTTCGTAATCATTTTAATAAAAATAAAAATTAATAACTTTGCCTAAAAATTTTATAAAATATAAATTCATCATAATTACTAAAAGTCACCCCACTCCAGTTACCAGAACACATCTGATTTTGTATTAATAGTATTAATTGTTCATGTTAATACCGCTTATTTATTTGTTTTAGCTTTCCATCCAATTTCACTTTGCAGTATGCCATCCTCCCAATCCACCAATGCCCCCAGCACCCCCCGATCGACCTCTGCCCCCAGTACCCCCCCGGAGCCTATGGACGAACTGGACGCTACCGTTACCCCCGCCCCCCACACCCCCGAGCTCCTGGAAGAATCCCCACCAACGACCCCACAATGGCCCACCCACGGTGCATCCCGACCCGCCGCCACTACCCCCGTCCCTTCAGCCGCCCCCATCCCCAATGTGAATTACATCAAGAACCACGACAACCCCCTTTCATCGTACCACCCCCTGACCATCCCCCTTGGCCCCTTCACCTTTAAATTTGCCAAACATTTATTTGAATTTCTCCATTTCATCCAACTTGGTCTCCCCGCCCTGGCCCATTCCCTCCTCCACAATGTGACCGATTCCGACTCCCTGGACTCTTTTATCCAAACCCACCGGCACCATTATATTAACCGGAACGCCCCCTGGATTATGAACAGAGATTCGGTGTGGGTGGCTATTTGGCAGCACCTCGCCGATCTCTTCCCCCAAATTCATTCCCTCCTGTCCCAAGAAACCCTCCACCACATCCTTATTGGCCGCCACCCCTTCTGGGCCTCTGGACTCACCGAAATCCCCCCTGTCCCCTCCATTGACCACCCTGGCACCGACCGCTATGGACAGCTCCTAGATGAAGCCTCAGTCCAGATTGCCACCAATAGCCCCTCCCCCATTGACCTGTCCCTATGGTGCACCTCCCCCCAAATTTCCGGTCCCCCTGCCTCCTACCTCATTATCGGCGACGCCGACATCGCATTTCTGCGAGGTATTGAGTGCGGCGTCGTAATTTGCTCTCCAGACGCCCGCCTCAAGGACATTCCCTCCCTCCTCCGCCCCATGGACCTGTCCCAATTCTACCAGGTGATTATCCACATTGGATTCAATGACCTGGACCACCCCTCCGGCCGCTGGGCAGACGACATTCAATTCGCCCTCGGCTCCCTTTCCCAGTCCCAAACCCCCATCTACCTCTCCGGCCCCTTCCACCACTCGATTGGCACCATCGGCCCCGACCGCATCCAAAAACTTGAAGATACCCTCTCCCAACACTGCTCCCACGTCCCCATGCTCCGGTATATTTCCAACCTGGACTTCCCAAATTTTGGTTCCCCCACCGAGGCCCTCTTCCAAACCAACCACCCCGAACCCAAACTATCCTATTATGGCACCCAGACCCTATTCCGTTATTGGACCATTGCCATCCCACCCCTTGTCTGCCCCCAACCCTATTTCTCCACCCTGTCCTATGAACAAGCCCCTCCCCATATTGGAACCCGTGGTCGAACCCCCCTCACCATCAATGCAGCCCGACCCCGTCGCTATGACCGCCCCCAAGCCAACAAGCCCCCTCCTCCTGCCCCACGTGAGCCCCTTCGTGACGCCAGACCCCAAATTGCTGCCCCATCCACTGACAGACGCCCCCTATTTTCTGCCCCACAACATCCCCCTAATGCCCCTCCCACTGCCCCGCGTGAACCCCCCATGGAAAAACGACCCCCACGTCAAGCCCCCTACCGACAGCCCCAAGACAATCGACCCTATCAGACCTCCGCCCCATCGTATCGCTCTAGTCCCCCAACGTCCTTAATGTCAATCCCAACCTGCGTCCCCCTCATGGCCCTGAACATCACCCAGAATGACACCCCTTGTCCCAAGCCCGAGCCATTACCCCACCCCCTGCTCAGAATCCAACCCCAATTGTGGCCCCCAAATATCGACCCTATTCTCAATCCCGCCCACCCCAAAATAATCCCCGTCCCCTTTTGAACTTTGACAATCCCAGGCCCCTTATGGACAATGGCCCGCCCCCAACCAGCCACCCCGCCACCGTCCCCAAGTACCTTGAACAACCGCCTCCTGGATTCCCACCTCGTCAGCCCCCGATGCCCCCCTGCGAGAACAAGCCCCCATCCCTGCTCTGCTGGATCCCTGTCTATGAGAACAATGACAAATCCACCTACCCCATCCCCAAGGACATCACGCCCCCGACCATCCATTTCCGATAGTGACGGTTGAATTTTAAAGAAACTTTTGTATTGTGTATTTGTTTTGATTGTTTTGCTTGTAATCAGCTCAGTTCAGTTCCGTCTGAATAGTTAGCCTACGCTTTAAGCTCAGTATTATAGTCATGTATGTACTCTTATATGTATCCGTATGCACTATAGGCACCCCCAAGACTTGTGCACCCTAACCTGTTTTCGAACGGGGACGTTCGATTTTTGTAGCCCCCCCGTGTAACGGGGACGTTCGACTCAGTCCCCCTCTTAGTACCCTTATTGCTTTTCAAATTTATTATCGAAATTCTACACTACCTAACTTTTTAAATTCCCCTATCATTAATCTAAAAATTTATGGGTTTTTACAACTACTTATATTACCCCGCGTCCCTAGCGTAAGCTAACCCCCTTGCCTTTTGGTGGTAATAAACAACCCACCAAAAGGACCGCTTGCACCTACGGTAGCTTAACGAACATTCCTTTGAAACCGAATAGCTGCCGGCACCCCAAAATGGCACCCGCTCCTAGTCACCCAATGAGTTGGTGAATTTGTGAAGCTGAGAGAAGGTCGTGTTGTTGTGAAGTGGTGTGATTGTGTGAAGTGAAGTGAAGTGAGTGTTGTTGAGTTGTTTGAGTTGCACCTGAATTATTGACGGAACTGAGGCGAGCTGAACTGTATTGACATACAGCTGACATACTGATTGGTATTGACAGTCTGTGTGATTATTGCTTGTTATATTTGAAACAGTGAACCGTGGAGTCGAAATTCGTGTTGTGTGTTAACTATTGAATAGTGACCAGAAAGAGTAGACTAGGAACCTGCGACGTAGATTTCTGCGGCATAGAGGCATTGGCCTAGCCCCCATCTTGCATTCGCCCCTTGCGGCTTGCCTTTTCAGGCGTTTCCTCGATTCGACACTGTTCCTCGTAGTTAGGTAGTAGTAAAGTCACCCTTAACAGTCTGCACCCAACTACGTGATAGTTTAACCCTCTACGCAATAGCATTGACTATACCCCTAGTTATATCAACTTCTTTCTTTCTGGTTACAGTATTAACTGGATTAGATTAACTAGATTAGATTAACTATATTAGTGAGTTAGATTAAGTAGATTATTGGATTAAGATTAGTAGATTAGTGGATTAGATTAAGTAGATTCGTGAATTAGATTAAGTAGATTATTGAATTAAGATTAGTGGATTATTGGATTAGATTAAGTAGATTAGTGTAGTAGATTAACTAAATTATTGAATTAAGATAAGTGGATTAGATTAAGTGAATTAGATTCCCCTTTAGACAACATCATGGCAATGTGATCCCTTCTAATACCATAGACCTATTTTTCCACCTCACCCCCCTGGCAACATCAAAAAGGTTCCCCTATGTTTTTTACAAAACTCACTCAAACGGTATACATATTTCAGATTTGGAAGACGACATTTTGGAGTGGATCCGTAACGGGGATGTATCAAAACTGGAGGATCTAGTCCTGAACGGTTATGGAGATCTGATTGTGGGCAAGACCAACGACATACAAGATCCCGATGTGCTCAGCTTTCTGGAGGTTTTGCCACAGTATCAGGTTGGCATGATAACGAACTTAAGGATAAATTAGAATGAGCTCAGGAGCCGTATTCTCCAAATTACCTGCTGGTAAAGTTAGGCTAAGAGACTTCATCCACAGGTAAGGAGAAGGTGAAGTCAATTCTGTGGGTAAAGGTAAAGTTAAAACTGAAAACACGATTAGCGTCGACGGTGAAGGTTAAAAATTGCACAATACGTTAACTTTAGCTGCGAAACAAGATGAAACAGTTTTCTGGCCCGAATATGAAAGGTAACTAACTATATATAGCTATAACGTTGGCTTTATTCAGTGTTTAAGATAGGCAAGGGCACGTTTAAACGGTTTGGAACCGTTTAAACGTTTAAGGGTTCAAAAAACGCGGGTTTCGAACCGTTTAACGTTTAGTACGTTTAAACGTTTAAACGCTTACATGTATAATCGTTTAAACGTTTTATACGCGTTTAAACGCTTACTTGTTCAACCGTTTAAACGTTTAAGCTTACGTGTTCAACCGTTTAAACGTTTAAACGCATTTAAACGCTCACTTGTTTAACCGTTTAAACGTTTAAACGCGTTTAAGGGGGTAATTGCGTTTTTAGGTGTTTTTTTAAACTACCATAACTGCACTTAACCTCAACAAAAACTAGAGCGGTCTTTTTTACATTTTTTTTACACCTTCTAGCTTTAAAAAACCTATATTTAAAAGCAGATTATCTTTTGCAATTTTACTGCTGCAATCATTTGAATACACCCCATCAGCGGTTTTTTTGACTAATTTTTGCGCCACAGTTATGAAACTCAAGATCAGCCAACAACTACTAAACTTTTTGCAGTTATGCACTGACATAATATCCCCACCCGTTTTTTTGATATAGTTGATAAGTCGTTTCTACGTTGAGAAAATGACATTTTTGTGCAAAAATCACGTAATTTGACTTTTCTCTAAAATTTTCAAAAGCCCATAACACCGACTCTACAAACTATTTTTAGAAAAGGAAAAAAACGGGTGGGGATATTTTCAAAAAGATAATGTGGTTAAAGTTTCAAAGCCGTAGTCCGTTCTTAGTTTGAGTTCTGTGGGCGCAAAAATTACACTGAAATGTCAAAAACCACGAAAACGACATTACCCCCTTAAACGCTGCCTTGTTTAACCGTTTAAACGTTTAAACGCGTTTAAACGCTCTCGTGTTTAACCGTTTAAACGTTTAAACGCTCCCTTGTTTAACCGTTTAAACGTTTAAACGCGGTTAAACGTTTAAAAGTTTAAACGTTTAAACGCGGTTAAACGTTTAAACGTTTAAACGTTTAAACGCGTTTACGTTTAAACGGTCAAAAAACGTTTACAACCGGAAAAGGCGATTAAACGTTTAAACGCGTTTACGTTTAAACGGTCAAAAAACGTTTACAACCGGAAAAGGCGTTTAAACGTTTAAACGCGTTTTCTCATCTGTAAACGCGAGCGTTTAAACGTTTACAGATTTTTGTAAACGTGCCCATGCCTCCGGATGTTTTCAGTTAACTGGTAACTGATTCCTTTTCAGTTAAAGTTAAGCAGTTACAATTAACTAACAATAACTGATAACTGAACTGCAAAAAATTTCAAAAGCAGTTAAAAACTGATAACTGCGCAGTTCTCAAAAGCAGTTAACTGTAACTGATTTACTTCGATCGCAAAAAACTGATTAAAACCAGTTAACTGATATTCTTTTCAGTTACATGCAATAACTGAAAATCATTTTCAGTTTATGCGTCGAAACATGCATAAAATCTTTTGTGGCGTTCTACTTGTTTACTTTTTACAATGATCTTCAAGTTTTTGTATCTGTGGAATTGTCGCTAAAAGCATTGAAAGGACAAAACGCCAATTAAATTAATGATCATACTTGAATTTCCAGTTTAGAACCACTTTAGGTTCTGCCTGTTATTTTATTTGATTCATTGTTTATGTTTTATTATACCTATTCTGGGCATTGTTTTGCACCCATTCTTCCAAGAGTTCATGTCACTTACAGTTGCAACTTGGCAGTTGTTACAGAAGTTTAAAGTTTTCGTATTGAAAGAAATGTTTGATCCCATGTTGACAAGAGGTTGTTTGTATTGAGTAGATTCAAATATTAGTAATTAGGAATAGTTAATAATTAGAAGTTAATGAAGTTCTAATTTAGTAGAAACTATGTGAAAACTTTAGCAAATATCGGGATTAGTGGAAAAAGAAACCAGCATTTTTAAAGAAATAACTGAAAATATTTTCAGTTAAAGTTATCAGTTACAGTTGAGTTAACTTAACTGTAACTGAACTGATTAAAATTTTGCAAAATTAACTGATAACTGAACTGATCTAATTTTAACCTAATCAGTTAACTGATTAACTGAACTGATTAAGATTTCGATAACTGAAAACATCCTTACGGCCATGCCTAGGTTGAGAATACGACTTTACCTTCACCTTACCCGTGGAAAAAGTTAGCCTAACTTTACCTGCAGGTAATTTTAAGAATACGGCCCCAAAGTATAATTATGTATACTGTTGAGTAGTTAGTATTGACGTATTTCCACTAGTTTATCTGAAAACGATTTCTAAGCGACAGGACAAGTCCAGTCCGTTTAAAGCCCGGTTCATAGTTGTCCGTAAGGGCTGTCCGTGTCCGAGTCCGTGTCCGTGTCCGTAAGAGTTGTTTGATTCACAGTTGTCCGGATGTCCGTAAGAACTTGTCCGTGAGTGTCCGTAAAGGCTGTCCGGATGTCCGGAAGTCAAGTTGAATTCAGTTCAACTTTTGTCCGTGTCCGTAAGAAATTAGCCAATCAGATTATAGCCTTTATAGTCACGTGTAGGTGCGTGTACATAAAATTCCTCCGCGCATAGTAAAATAATGTTAAATTTCTAATAATTTCAGCTCAACAGCTTCATCTTAGTGTGTTTAGAATGTTTTTATTGAATTTTTGAAGCTTGCATTCTAATACACTTGGTACTCTGCAGAATGTGTAGGCGGTATTTTATATACATACGCACTGTCCGTAGAGTGTCCGTAGAAGTAGGTATGAATTAATGCTGCTTACGGACACGTACACGGACAAATGTTACGGACAACCTTCCGTACACGTACACGGACTCGGACACGGACAACTACGGACATTTCCGCACTACTATGAACTAGGCTTTATCCGGTAAAATTTTTTACATTTTAATTTCAATTATGAAATGATTTTCATAAGTCTACCAGCTCAACGGGCATCTGTATATTACTACAGCTGTAAGTGTTTAGTATGAATCGACCCTAAAGCTATTGTTCCCGCTAGGCATGGGCACGTTTACAAAAATTTGTAAACGTTTAAACGCTCGCGTTTACAGATGAGAAAACGCGTTTAAACGTTTAAACGCGTTTTCCGGTTGTAAACGTTTTTTGACCGTTTAAACGTTTAAACGTAAACGCTTTTAAACGTTTAAACGTAAACGCGTTTAAACGTTGAAACGTTTAAACGTTTAAACGCGTTTAAACGTTAAAACTTTTAAACGTTTAACCGCGTTTAAACGTTTAAACGTTTAACCGCGTTTAAACGTTTAAACGTTTACGCAAGTGAGCGTTTAAACGCGTTTAAACGGTTAAACTACATAGTAAGCGTTTAAACGCGTTTAAACGTTTAAACGGTAAACAAGTAAGCATTTAAACGTTTAAACGGTTGAAGCGTAAACGTTTAAACAGTTGAACAAGTGTGCGTTTAAACGCGTATAGAACGTTTAAACGATCATACATGTAACCATTTAAACGTTTAAACGTTTGAACGTTTAACCGCATTTTAACGTTTAAACGTTTAAGCGTTTAAACGTTTAAACACGTTTAAACGTTTAAACGTACTAAACGTTTAACGGTTCGCAAACCGCGTTTTTTCAACCCGTAAACGTTTAAACGGTTCAAAACCTTTAAACGTTTAAACGCGTTTAAACGGTTCAAACCGTTTAAACGTGCCCATGCTTAGATCCCGCCAAAACCGCTTCCTGCTTTTCAGGCTAAGATCCGAGCCATCCACAAAGCAGTGCAGTGCGGAAATCTGCGCGAAGTGCGCTCACTGACTGATCGCAAGAAGCTGGCGTTTGCTCGCGACAGCAAAGGTGCCACCCCGCTGCACAACGCCATTCTGTTCAACCAAGACGACGTGGTCAAATACTTCGTCCGAAACTATCCGGCTGCGGTCAACGCTCAAGACCATGTTAGTAATAGTGACTAAAGTCTGACAAAAAATAGTTGCCTCACTTGAAAAAACGAAACATGTGATTTCGTTACGAAAAGAATAGATTTTGACAATCAAGAGTGCAGCAAGTAGTCGTTGAAGTCATGCCACTGAAATTAGTGAGTGGCGCATCTATTTTTTGTCAGACTTTACTAACTGCAAGTGCTGAAAGAATACGCCTAATCTGCGGCAAAAGAATTCAGTAATCTTCAAGCATTTATTTTTAAGCACATTGGCCAGAGGCCATCGTAAACCTGTTGGGCCAGATACAGTATTAACTTATTTATTTGATTTATCTTTCCTACAAAACGTCTTCTTTTGCAACCGTTTTAACAAAGGTTGACCAAAGTTCACAATGGATACGGGATCAAGACATAAAATACGTTATTGCTGTAAATAGTTAACAGCTAATCGACTTGGCAAATATTGCGTAAAATTTAAAATAAGTTTATCTCCGGCTGGGCTCGATCCAGCAAACTTTTGGTTAAGAAAACAATGCGGTAGTACTCGGCGCCACGGAGACCTCAAAGAAAGATCGTTTAGTTGTCGTTGAATATGTTATGTAGGTACCAGTATTTTAACGCTGTGGGTGGACTTGTGCCAACCTTTTACAAAATTTTCCAAGAGCGAATTAGTCTTAAATTTTACGATTTTGCAAATACGGATTCATGTGCCGAGTTATATAACTGTTCTTGGATTTTCATTATTGTATTTATTGTTACCGATTTGCTTAGGATAATTAATATCCTATTATTTATATATGTACTTTTAGTAAAGTCTTGGGACTCTACCGATCTGTGGGGTCGAGTGGTTAGTTTGATAGATTCTTAACCATGAGGCCGTAGGTTCGATTCTAAGTTGGTCACTTTTTGGCAGTCTTTTGCTGGCAGTCTTTTGCATTTCGAATTACTTGTACTTCTCAACAACAGCCCCGATCTCAACAACACAGTGAAACTACAAGGCATTTTAGTGTGACAGATGCACAGGTACGATAGAAGACGTGTAAAACACACTCCGCACATACACACTTTAACGCTAAAACGGTGTTAAAGATACCAGAATCAAAATTAAAGACCTGTTGGGCTGTGGTGGCCCAACAGGAAAAAACATGGCGTAATTTTAGCAGCTACTCGTCGTCCTCTTGATGGTTGAAATTCGTTCTTTTCGTAATGAAATCGCATGTTTTGTTTTGTCTCAGTGTTCAACATTTTTTGGTCAGACACAGACTTCATGTTAGGTATCATATATCAAAAGCTTAAAAGCTTTAGTTTATACTTTTCCTTAAAACCACAAGGATAGGGATCGTTTATACATACCTTATATTTCAGAACAAACGCACCCCATTACACTACGCTGCTGCAGCCGCAGATGGCGGAAAATACTACAAACTACTTCGGAAGGCGGGGGCCGATTCGTCATTGGTCGATTGTGTAAGCCAGTCTACCTTATTCTTTTAATTATATCTATGTTCAAGGTGTGTATGACTTGAACATAGATATAATTGTATATATGTGTATGCTCACAGTGTGTATGTCTGGAATAATCTACTGTGGCTGTAGATCGTGTTTTCATTTATCTAGCAGCTGCATAAACTGACTGTCACGTTCCGCCTGCAAAAATTTCACTGAGCTAAAACCACGGTTTAAGAAAATCTACGAAATTCGTAACGAATCGGGCAATATTTCGTATTGAAATTATGTGCTGATCATATGAAAAGAAAACGCATGTAAAACCATGGTTTAGTAAAACCACCTTTGTGAAATCCACCCATTATTTTTTATTTAGGAAGACAAATCGTCCAAGTATTATCTGAACCACCCAGACAAGCTGGATCTGAACGCTTTGCGGATCAGCAGTGACCTGAGTTTGAGAGAGGCGCTACAGCAGCGAATCGCGCCCAGTTTTTTGGAACAGTCCATTCAGACTTGGATCAACGATGGAAACGTGCAAAAGCTAGAGCAGTTGGTTTTGAGCGGGTGTGGGGATTTGCTCCATGGACGTCCGGCTTACAACGAAGAGGCTGTCAAGTTCATTGAAAAACTGCCGGATTACTTGGTAGGGTCGGTGAAGTAAAGTCTGACAAAAAAGGGACCTCGACCTTGAGCGAATTGGTGGAAAAATTTTTCATTATGATGTTCAATTTTGGTCAAAAAGAACGTTTTAGACGGAGTCTAAAGCTAAACACCTTGGTAAATCGAAGCCAGGTCTGACAATTTTAGTACCTACCTAGTACCTACCTAATTATCAACTTAACGCTCTTATTTCTTATGGCAGGTTGTAGTCAATCTAAATAGATAACATGTACTCTTGATAACATCAGTGAGCTAAAAGCCGCTGTTGAACATACCTATTGCAAAGGAGTTAATCTCAAGATTTTACTAGACAGCCTCAGCATCGAAATGACTCAGAGAAGATTCTAACCGGCCTATATATATCCATCTCTAAATCTGCAGACCAGCTCTTTTCCAATTACGCTACATACTTGGCCACTGCTGAGCTGTCATTAATCCCCTTAAGTACCTACTGGGCCTTACACACTTCACAATAAGGTGCTTTAATATTTCAAAAGGTTTAATTGTTATTTTTAGAGTAGAATTGACGAAATCCATCGCGCCGTCAAGAACGGTCATTTGCGCTCAGTCAAGGAGTTGATTGACCGTCGCAGGCTGGCCAACGCGAGAGACAGGAAAGGAGCCACTCCGCTGCACAACGCCGTGCTGTACGGAC
Organism: Trissonchulus sp. WLG1_4; assembly: GCA_030248245.1. Taxonomy (NCBI): domain Eukaryota; kingdom Metazoa; phylum Nematoda; class Enoplea; order Enoplida; family Ironidae; genus Trissonchulus; species Trissonchulus sp. WLG1_4. The sequence continues at coordinate 27,382 of JASANF010014768.1, read as the reverse complement.
AAACGGAAGTCATCCGTTATCTGGCAAAAAACTACTTTGCGACTGTGAACGCTCCAGACTACGTAAGAGTTTTAGCGGTTGCAGTGCGTTAGGTATATTGTTGGTTGTGGCGTGAACGGAAAATGAAAAGAAGCACAGTTATTTCAAGAATGTGCATTATGCAAATTAACTTGATAATTTTTATTAAAACATAAAATAAAATAAGTTTTTGGCAGAATAGGATTAACAAAACAAGTTTTTGGCCGAAGTAAAAAACTTGCAGCTATGTATTAGCATCGACTGGACTTATGTATTACTTCACATATTTAATTCCATAACTTTTAATAGTGCACCGAAGCTTCTCAGAATTATAGACTTCAATAACCAACCAGCCCTTCCTAAAACGGCTTCTTAGCAAAACCTGTTCGCTTAATGTTTCAGCACAAACGAACGCCATTGCATTACGCCGCAGCGGCGCGAGACGGAGGCCATATTTACAAAGTTTTGGAGAAAGCAGGGGGTGATCCAAACGTGGTCGACAGCGTAAGTTAGATTGTGGTCTGATTTGAATGGACAAAAATTAAAGGGAGCACAGCTAATCGAATTGGAATTATTAATATTCGTCAATTTTGATAGGAGATTTATCTCGGCATTTTTTGTTCAGTTAAACACACTTTTTCAAACATTCCTTGTTCTTTTTTTGCACTCGAACCAAAGGTTATGAATAAAGTTCGGGTCACGTACAGGTCGTTTTCAAAAAATTAGCCGAAACGCTCATGTCAATTCTTCACAGCAGCTGACGAATATTTGTCCTTCACCCTGTCCCTGTGCCCTTAAGCTGGTTTTTTTTTGCGCATAAACGTTCGCAATTGCGAAAAAAATTTAATGATTGCGAAAGACTTTCAAACCTTTTCGCAAAATTGCTAAAAAATTTTGACGCAGTGGAGGTGAACTCGTAGGGTGGATTTCACAAAGGTGGTTTAACTAAACCATGGTTTTACGTACGTTTTTATATGATTTGCACATAATTTCATTACGAAATATCGCCTGATTCGTTACGAATTTCCTAGATTTTCTTAAACCATGGTTTTAGCTCAGTTGAAATTTCAGCAAAATAGAGACCTGCTATGCTGCAGGTTTGAAATTTCAACTGAGCTAAAACCATGGTTTAAGAAAATCTAGGAAATGCGTAACGAATCAGGCGATATTTCGTAATGAAATTATGTGCAAATCATATAAAAACGTACGTAAAACCATGGTTTAGTTAAACCACCTTTGTGAAATCCACCCGTAAGGTCTATGCGCTAATTTTTGTGGTTAAGTCGGAAAACATTTCCGATACGTCCCCAATTGACCAAATTTGGCCTAAAAATTGAAAATTTCTCCGACTTTTTTTGATCCCCTAGGCCCCGACTCGTGCAATTTTGTGACTTGATGTTTCTTTCTAGTGACTGTATGTAAATTGGACACAATTTTTCCACGTATAATCGCATCGATTGCATGTAACACTAATAGACAGTATAATAGGGGTCGGAGGTGACATAATTATGAAAAGAAACATTTCAAAATGTTAGCATTTTCAGGCCTTACTTGGTCATTGGCCGGGTCTTCTGAATTTTCTTCACGGCTGAACATCGATTGTGAAAATTGTGAAAAATTACACAAAATTCTCAGGACGGCTCCATACATTTAAATAAAAATGTCTAAATCGTTGCTTTTCGGCCAAACGGGTAAAAATGCATCAATCTTAATCCTGCATCGGCGTAATAATGTTTTAGTTTTAATGTCAACATTTAGATGTAAAATCTACTGCATTAAGTAAGTCTGTGAACAAAAATGTGATTTTGCGAAAAAAATTTCAAGCTTTTCGCAAAATTGCGAAAATTTGTCAGCGAAAAAAACCCAGTCTTTAAGTACATACAAGTATAAACCAGACTTAGGAGTCTATCATAGCATGTCTTTTGTTTAGGAGGGCAATAAACCCAGTCCTTAAGTACATACAAGTATAAACCAGACTTAGGAGTCTATCATAGCATGTCTTTTGTTTAGGAGGGCAATAAACCCAGTCCTTAAGTACATACAAGTATAAACCAGACTTAGGAGTCTATCATAGCATGTCTTTTGTTTAGGAGGGCAATAAACCCAGTCCTTAAGTACATACAAGTATAAACCAGACTTAGGAGTCTATCATAGCATGTCTTTTGTTTAGGAGGGCAATAAACCCAGTCCTTAAGTACATACAAGTATAAACCAGACTTAGGAGTCTATCATAGCATGTCTTTTGTTTAGGAGGGCAATAAACCCAGTCCTTAAGTACATACAAGTATAAACCAGACTTAGGAGTCTATCATAGCATGTCTTTTGTTTAGGAGGGCAATAAACCCAGTCCTTAAGTACATACAAGTATAAACCAGACTTAGGAGTCTATCATAGTGTTATACTGCGGCCCCCGGACTTATGCCATCCGCGTGAGCTGGCGGGCTAGTCTCAATGTCCGTGACCGGTGCCTAACTGTGCCGGAGAGCGCGCAGTAATAACAACTTGACGCTAGAGGCGTCGAAACTACAGTCTAGAATTTGCTCAGCACTCAGGTTCGGGAGCACTCTAACTATTACCCCTACGGGCCCTAGTAACACGAACACAAAAACCAAGCGTTAGACCAGTACACGCGGACACAAAGCTAAAATCAAGGCTTTATTGGCGAAGCCGATGAGTGCAACAATTTGACAGTGGAACTAATTGCGCATTATAACAGGAAAGGTAACAAACAATGCAGAATTCACTGGACAATCGGCTCCCTAGCTCAGAGAGGACTGTACGCTATTCTCAGATACAATTTATACAGCCTCCACTAATTTTCCCCCCAATATGAAAACACGACTGCCTCCGAACTGCTCCAGCAAGCCAACCGATTAGCTTGCATTGCATTCTTTTTAGCACTTATTCAAACTTTACATTTTAGACTCAGACTCAGTTCCCCCTTTCAGAATATAACTCAAAACATAATTAGAATATAATTAAACTACTTTTTAGACTAAATTTAGGTTCTTAAACTATCACTAAAATACGTGTGAATTAGGCTCAATTGCGCCTTCGTTACTATGACAACTAAACGTGAATAGAGCTCAATGCCAAATGGACTATAAAATGGCTAGGTCAACGAGGGTGGGACCCTGAATATACAACAGGTGCCCCCCTGTGCGGGTACGACGTCTCTGGAGTGCCCAGCACATCCTAAACCGGGTCCTGCCCTTTTGACCTAGGCATTTTGGCAATCAAAAATTTCAACAATTACAAACATAAAAGAAATACTTACATAATGGCAACATAAGGCACAAACAACTATTGCAACAAGTATAAATCAACAAGAGTTTTGAGCAAAATAATGCATAAGAGATCCAAATAACAACATAGGACTATTACTAATATACTACTATAACATTTACAAACAATTTACTGTTGGCAATATAACCCTTTGACTCGCATTGGGAACCTCAGGTACCGCACATGGTGGATGCCGTAAAAGAGGCTATAAATCTTGGCTAGCTTATTCTAGTCAACTGATCTTCGACTTGTTTTTTCAGAAATCGCAGATCTTTGCATTTATGGGCCCAATTTTAGTCCTGCTGCCACACAACAAAACCTATGCTTGACTAAGCACTGTGAAAATTTGACTTTTTTTCATCGCAAAAGTAGTATTTTCTTTCCAGCCTCATTATGATATTTGATCGCAACTCTGGCAGTCTGCTTTTTGTGCATCAGATAGAGCGGAAATTGTAGCTTATTTTTAGCTGTCAACTATGATAGGCGCACGGTTGCTGTGTTAATACTCTAGGGTGAGGTACATATTATGCCTGAGCGATGGCGCAAAATTTGCACAAACTTTCATCTTTGAGCGCTTATAACACAAAAACGGTGCGTCCTAAACCCTTAGTCGGCTGATTATGTTTTGTTCACCATTAAATTGTCTATCGAATGGTGGTTTCGCCAGCTCTCTACGACGCACGTAGCTTGAGCAATGGCCATAAAACTGGAAGGTGTCAAAGTTTGGCTGCCTAGATAGAGAACCTCTGGTCGTCAAAGGGTTAACCAGTGTATCGTGAATTGCCGATTTGGCAGAAATTTCGGTATAGTTCAACTTTTTTAGTAAATTCTGCTTCAAATTGCTTATTTTTGAGCTTTTGGACCCACAATTTTACTTATCAGTTTTTCCTATAACCCTTTGACTCGCATTGGGAACCTCAGGTACCGCACATGGTGGATGCCGTAAAAGAGGCTATAAATCTTGCTAGCTTATTCTAGTCAACTATCTTCGACTTGTTTTTTCAGAAATCGCAGATCTTTGCATTTATGGGCCCAATTTTAGTCCTGCTGCCACACAACAAAACCTATGCTTGACTAAGCACTGTGAAAATTGACTTTTTTTCATCGCAAAAGTAGTATTTTCTCCACCTATAAAAAATAAACAACCCCGCGTTGGAAAAAAAAAAAGAAAAAAATTAAAAAAGAGGGCGAAAGGGGAGAAAAGCAGCGAAAAAAAAAAAACAATACTCCAAAAAACAAAAAACGGCCCCTACCCCCACCCTTATATGTTGTGTACCATTAAAATTTATAAGGGTCCACGCACGTAGCTTGAGCAATGGCCATAAAACTGGAAGGTGTCAAAGTTTGGCTGCCTAGATAGAGAACCTCTGGTCGTCAAAGGGTTAACACAAATTAAAGTGTAAATTTTGGTAAATTTTGGTGCCCCCCCGTTCCTGGAGGTCTCAGCAGATTGAACCGGATTGCTGGATTCAAACGCCAGAGTGCTAAATTTGCCTATCCGTACCCTAAATGTGTGATGAAAAACCAAAATGTGTGTATTCCAAAACCCTATTATACCGATGCAAAAATACACTCATACCTAGACCGGTCGGGGCGCCTCCGACACGGGTGTTAATACATACACACTGTGTTAGTTTGCGTGTCGACACGTCTGAAACCTTACGTACTAACTTTGGGGTACCCCTCTTGCTTCCTAGACTAGCGTACTACCAATTGGACCGGTCGTTAAACTATCAATCAGCCTATTCTGGTGAGTTCGCACTTGCTTTCAGCCACGTACGCCTTATGTCATAGACATGTCGACAAGTGCGAAGTTCGGGGTAGAAACCAGCTACCCGTCGCGTACGCCACTCACAGGCTTCCCCAAAATTTGACTTCCTCGACAATAAATCAACTCTGTAGTACCAATCATACAACTACTCTCGGTAACTGCAACACTAAGTAGTTTCCGCTGTGGCGGAAGCAAAAAGAGCAAACATTCACACATCACAAGCATTCACACGCCTCGGATAATAAGGTTTTTAGTTTGGCAAGCCACTTGCCTAGGTCGCGGCCCCTTACAGGCACATAAACACATTAGGTTACGGTATAACAAGCACAATTACGCCCTAGCAGTCTACTGAAACTCTCTGCGTCGGGGGTCAGCTGGCCTCGATCCTCCACTCGTATTGGATTCATACTGGATATTATTGCCGTTTTGCTATACGCCGCCACAAAGAGTCAGAGAATAAGCAAATTTTAGCGCGCTCGTAGTTCAATAGGCCCCGCCGTTAACGTCGTAGAGATGTAGTACCACAACCGGTAAAGTCCCAACGCAACAAACAAAGTCCACATCGCGCACGTAAAATACACCCGGTTACGTTCGGCATTGATGCGTATATCGACAATTCTCGAGTCTCTAAGGCAGCCGGTGGAACAGTTTTTACAAAAAGTTTGCGCTTTATGGCGTAATTCTAGCGCATTTGGCCTTTAAGCATTACAAAACAATAATTTGGTATCAAAATTTGGCGGCGAAAATTACAGTCTTAGGCACAAAGTCATCATGTGCTTTGACTCATTGTAGCGATTAGGCAGGGACCGAGGGTCAAAATCCCCTACACTACTTCTGAAAACAATTAGAGGTTACAACAACAGAGGTTACAACTATTAGGCACATTTTGGCTACACTCTTTTGGCTATATATATTTCCCAATTTGAACGCTGTAACGTATTTATTCTACTAAAATAAATGCCAAAATTTTTCGTTATGTATTAAGGTAATTTATGAGTAAAAGTAAAACTGTTATAATCTACCAAAATTGACCCAACAGCTTAACTGATTAGTACTATAATTTAGGCCGCGACCAGGCCAACAATTACTAAGATCGAGCTCTGGGTTACTTTCGCTTTATCCACTTTTCTATTTTTCCCAAATTAGCCTCTAAATTTATATAGCAAAGCGTTCCTACACTACAACCTTGCCTTACGACTGCTGCCTCTTATAGCAAAACAAATACAATTAAATTCCAACAATTAACTTATAATTTTCACTTTTTGACTCCAATTTTGAATTAAACTTTAAGTAATTTTACTTTTCATTTCACATCTGTCACTCAGATATAAGACCAGCCTATTAATTTAAACTTTCCGACTGACGCAAAATAATTTGGACAAAACAAAAACTATTTACTTAACCAGAAATTATTCCATTTTAAATACCACCAAACAACCAATTTAAACTAAATACCATAATGATTTACGTGAGATTTTATATTTATGGAGGTAGGAGGGGGTATCGTTGATGAAGATCTCGCCTATGTTGAATTAAAATTAAAATTAAGATTAAGATTCATACAATAGCATCCGTTCACATTTGTGAGTTCCAGGGGGGTGGGGGGCGGGCGCGGGCGGGGGCGCCGCCGCGTCGGGGGGGGGGGGTGGGGCTCTGCCGCGGGGGGTGGGTGGCCCCCCTAGAGCGGGGGCTCCGTGTTGGTTTTTTTTTTTGCCCCCCACACGTGAGGGGGGGTGGGTTTTTTTTCTCTTCTTGGGCGGCCCCCCCCCATATAAAAAGAGAAAAACGCCCCCCCCGGGGGGGCTTTTTTTTTTCTGCGGGCGCCCTGGTGTGAATTGGGGGGGGGAAAAAATAAAATAAAATATATAATATATTTACTTTCTATTTACCCCCGTTTCCCCCAAAAATTTTTGTGAGGACCTCCACTTGGCCCTTTTCCCCGCTACCCCCCAAAAAATAAAAAAAAAAAAAATAATAAAAATAAGAAAAAAAAAAAGGTGGGTCAAATTAGCTCCAGCAATTAGTAAAATAGACACTATAACCAAAACTAAACTGCAAACCAAAAATTAGGACACAAAATAAAATTGGCAGTGAGTAGAACATAATCGTAACAACACAAAATATCATAACCAAACCAAAGAAAAAGAAAGGACAAAACATAGACTACTAACAGAGTGACTACTAGCAAAACAACCAAAAATATACACATGTACCCGAGGAAAAGTGAGATTATCACGAAAATAAGATCTATGATAGACTCTAAAACATTAAAGCATATACACTTTGCGTTATCTACAGGCACTTCAAGACAACAACTACTAAATCAAAATCTAACAAAAGAAACAAAATTCATACCAGATCAAAATAACGAAAATCAAAATAATGGCAAGTATCAAAAACACAGCTGTTAGCGCTAATTTTTGTTAGTATCTACATAATTACAGTATTACTTTGTTAGACAAAAATATATATTTCATGCGTCAATTTTCACTATTTCATTGGACTAATCCGGTCTCAGCACACTGGCCACGGCATAGCCAGCTGAACGTACCTCAACCTTCTACTGTATGAAAATCATGCACTATATCTCCACTTCTGCCTACATTTGCTACAAATTAGGGTGTCCTCTATAAGCCAAGCTACCCAAGAGTAACTCGACCGAGAGGATCCAAAACATGCAACTAACATATAGGCCACATAATCAAAATGAAATGATAAGTGACATGCCGTGTATGACAAAGAGACGTCTATTGACTTCCCCAAAGCTTATCATACCCTGTTAGCAGAGCAAAACGCTACCGATAACCATTCTACTGACAGAGTACCTTCCGTGCCTGGTTCAGTCTAATTGCTCTTTCACATCAGGCAACGAAGCAAATCGCACGCGATAACCATTCCATCGCCTTCAGTGACTACCTAGCTTGTTGACGTCATGCCATGATACTTCTAAATCTACATAGCAGCGGAGCAAACCTCATTGGGTAACCATTCTGCCGCTACATATCTTCGTCCGTACCTAATTGTCACTATAATTTTGAACTTTAGCTTGAACGCACACATAATAATTATGAATTCAGTTCGACAATAATTTATTCGTTTATATACTTCAGCTAGGGCAAAACGCTAACGTTATCCATCCAAGCTTCAGTGATTCATTTCGGGGTTATTATCAGTCACAGTTCGGGTTTTTAATTCGGCTGCTCACTGGGTCTGACCGCTATAGGTATCCATCCCGGTTCTGGTCAGCCGTGAGTCAAGTTCGATGTTATTTACTAACTAATTGTTGAAATACCTTCACCGAGTCTAACCGCTAACAGTTTCCATCTCAGTTCTAGTATATAATCTGTTAGTTAGTTAGTAGTTCATTAGTAGACATAAACAGTAACACTTATTCTGCCTCAACTAGGTCTAAACGCATCCGAGTTCCATCCCGATTTCGGCAGACTAATAATCACAATTAGGTTACATTGATCACCAATTCAAACACCGAGTATCAATAACAGTACGGCGGGTTCCATAACCGCCCGAGGCAAAACGTAGTCGATAACTATCCCGGTTAGTTATGTTGCCCGCCGACCTACTTGCCGGACAACACATATAAGCAGCAACTAGAGCAAACAACACATTGTAACCATTCCGGTTGCTTCCCATAAGCCCTGTCCGTATCTCACCTAGTCGTCGTATCAGTACTTGGGTTGTGACGGTTCGACCTTATCTCTAAAGCGCTTCTTGTACTCTCTGCTCAGGTATTTTCGGTCTTCGTTGCTCAGCCTTTTCGGAAACAAGACATCTCGCACTATCATCCAACACTTACCTAGCCAATTCGTTCCTGGGAACGTGCTAATGAAATCAAACACTGGACTATCTCGGGCAATCCCTACGCTCCAGCGTTTGTCGTTTCTATCTGCACTAACAAGCACATCTATACCTGAGTTCTGCAAGAAAGCTTTGACTTCCACTAACTGATGTGCACGTGCCAAACAAATTGCATACATAGTTCGAAAAGCCATTGCTTTGTACCATAGTGTAGCTCTCACATTATTACTGGCTAACAGTGTAGATGCCATCAATTTCATTTGTGTGTGTGACGTGGCACATGCTAACTGTTCTGCTACATCATGTAGTCCATATCCTTCTAGTGCCTTCAAGTAGTAGTAGGCCTGCTCAGCTGTGAAAAATTGCAAGTCTTTGTGCACAAATGGGACGAACGATTCCCCTAACTTTGCAATGTATTGATTAGATATCGGGTAGGCACTTTTCGCAAATGGCAAAATTTTCGGGTGTCTATGCTTTTGCTTTCTGGCATCTTTCACTTTGGTCATCAAGATTTCTTGCAGAACATCAGCATAGTGTAGCATCATCGTCGATTGTGTGACTAGAATTCCCAGTTTATCATGCGGTGGTAACTCCATCAACTCTGGAACCTGATGTAATTTTGGCAGTGTGATAGAGAGTGCCGCTACAAATGCATTGTCTGTGTTCCAACTATGCCCCTCTAACAACATCGGGTAGTATGCGAGCTGACCCTGCCTAGTGTACAATGGTGGAACATACACTTTGACCACTTTATCACTGGGTGGATCCATCACCGGTCGTTCGAACTCATCTTTCAGCTTGTGTGTCTCATCGTGTTGTGTGTCGGTTATGTCAATTTCAATCCGTGCTGCAAACTTTTCGAAGATCTTTTGTTTGAGCCATTTTGCCATGTGTATGGGTATTCCCAAAACTTGTGTGATTCGATCATCTGTTTCAGCCCATTGTTGGATTAGCTCCTCCATGTACTCGCTGATTGGGTGTATTGGGTTTACCTCTTTAATGGCATTCGATATTGGCCGTTGCAGCACTTTCCATCGTGAAGACGACCAACACTTAACTAACACTCGTGTGTGACTTGCCTTTGCTAACCGTTTGATAACTGCCGGTGGGTGTGTATCCATGTCGTTCCATTTTGGTCGGTGTGTATTTGGTTCCTTATCACTAGGCACTATCGGTGCCTGCACTTGTAGTTGTTCAAATTCGTGTGTTGGGGCTATTTCCGGTCCCATAAATGGGCGTACCACAGACTTTATTGATGGTGTACATAGACTAATGCATCGTTCTGGGCCATACTCTTCGTGTGTGATTTGGTGAACTTTCAGCCAATCTGTTCCAACAAACTCTGAACCTTTCCCTAGGTTTCCATTGGGTTTTCCGTCCCTAGTTACTCCTGGGTATTCATTCTGACCTGTTACCACTTCTTGACTGTGTTCTTTCTCGCCTATGTGTTCCCAGTCTTGTTCCTGTGTTAACTTTGGCAACTCTTTGTCCGATGGACCTTCTGAACCTACATCCTGTTCATCCTCTTCCTGTTGCACCTTGATTTCATCCTCTGTTGCTAACTTAATAAGTTCACCTGTTTTGTCGAGTTTGATTGCTGGAATCTCTTTAGTGTGTGTCTCTACTTCACCGAGTTCCCGTATTTTTGGTGTGTTCTCTAGCACTACTCCTCCTTCCAAGACCATTCCTAACTTAGGCACTATAACTTCGTCTTTTTCTAGCTTGCGTTCCGATTCTAGCCACTGTAATACTCTTGGGTCTTTTTCGATGTCAATCAATCCAATTGGCATGCCCTTCCAGGGTAGTTTCACCCATTTTCGGTCCATTATTTGTGGGATTCGGATGAATTCGATTCTGTGTTTCCCTTCTTCATCTACCCGTGGGATTGGTGGCATTCCCTCTTGTGTATGCTCCATGTGTGTGACTTGTATTTTTATTTTCCCTGTGATGTAATCAAACTGTGGGACTGGCATTCCCCAAGGTGCCGGTATCGATGTTCGTACTATATGCCATGCCTCTGCTTCTGTCACATGCTCATCGAAGGCATCTGGTACTAGCTCTTGGCATACTTTGTCCATTGCCATGCGAATGATTCCAATATTAGTGTGTGATATTTTTGGTGTAACCGACACTTGTGCTTCCTTAGTTGGCATATCTTTTGACAGAAATGTTTCGATCGATGGCAGTGGCGTTGATGTTATTGCTAGAATCTGACCATGTTGTGTACTTGCCTCTTGTGTTTGTGTGGTAGGTGGAGGAGGTGGGGGTGGTGGTGGAGATGGGAGAGGTGGTGGGAGTGGGGGAGGGGGTGGCGGTGGTGTATTTGCGATTTCTCTCAGCATAGCTAGTGTTAGAATTTCCGCCTCACCCACTACTGGTTGTATCGATTCCAGTTCTGATTTGGTTTCCTTGACCTTAGACTGTCTGTATAACTGTTCCAGACTACACGATACCTGCTCTGGTGCCTTATCGGTCTTTCCAGATGCTACTCTCTGCTTTTCCGTTTGTGTTGGTAATGGGATCGAAGCTACTGACTGTGATTTGGAACGAATTCGACCTGTATCCGGACTTACTTCTGTTTCCCCTTCAAGTGTGTGCTCCGCATATGTTTCCTCCCCTTCTTCGAACTCCAATATGTCTAAACCTGGTGTTTTCACTCCCTCTGATCTGACTGTCTCTAACTCCCATTCATTTTCCTCATGTACCGGGCTAACACTTTGAGATATCACAGCATAATTCACTGGGTCGACATTTTGTAACCAAAGACCAATGTTAGCATTATTAATTTGTCGGATTGTAACTGGCAGACTCTTTGTTATGGGCTCTTCCGTGACTTCTGGGGTTGTGTGTGACATGTGTGTTACTGTTTTATGTTGGATCCGACTCTCAGACTCCTGAATTTCTTCTCTCTCTTCTTGCCGTTGTTGTTTCCGCAATTTCTTCAGTCTTTCCCGTTCTTCCTTAGCATCGACAAAAGTTCGATCAACAAATTCCAACAAACAGACCCTTTGCTTTCGGTTGTATTCTGGCTGTCCAAAATTTGGCCATTGTGTGTTTGGTTTGACGTACTCCTTCTGAACTGATATTTTAGCTTTTGGATGTAACAGGGGTACGCCTGGCGCCATGTATTCTAATTTAGGTGGTGTGTGTTTCATTTCCAGTTTAAATGCCGTTTGGGCTACCACTGGATGTGTGAGTTTCACCACTTTTTGTTCCAAGATCTTTTGAAAGACAAAAGGATCAGGGTGTGCCACTCTTACTAACTCTGACAGCAACTGGCATGCAAACCAAACATCAGTGACCGCACTTTTCAAACTGGCTACCGTTGGGATTGGTGTGTGTGCAAGGTGCCATGGTAGGACCATATCTTTTGCATCGAACGTCTGCAAAAACCATTCTTTGCCTTCGTTTTCTCGGCAATTCCGCCATGACTGCCCGGGTTTACCCGGTATCGGTTGAAGATTCTTTTGTGGTGCAAAATTATACCCAATGTAATTCCATACTTGCCCAAATGCGACCACTGACGTTGTGGTATCCAAGCCGTACGCTCTAGCTATACGAGTGACATCACCCTCTGCGGAAAACGTAACCAAGGCTGTAGGTGGGGACTGAAGAACCATTGCCATCATTTGTCTGACTTTTTGAAAATCTTGTGTCACAAAGTAGATATACATCGGTAGAACTACAAAAATTTCAACTTTTTCGTACCCCTTTTTACGAATTGCTGGGAATGCTAACTGGACCATCGCTATACTCGCTTCCGGTGAAATTCCCATGCAAGGGGTGCTACATTCTTTCAGACTGAAAGCTGTGAACGGGCAATTTTCGAGCCTAAATCGGAGTCTTTCTTCCATTTCGAGCCATCGTTCTACTGTATGGATTATTCGTATTTCTGTTTTGGTCGGATCAAACGGAAATTCGGAGTTCTGTCCGGACATAAGACTATTGATTGCAGTTTGCACCCTGACCTTTTCTGCATCAGTTGCAATTGTATAATGCAGTATTGGTTGTGACTCTGGTACTTCGTGTTTTACTTGTACTGTTTGACTTTTCTCACTTTTCTTGCTACTAGTGGCAGCTTGTTTTTCCATCGTTCGTACCTATGCGCGTATTTTGCGTAATATGATTTGAAACTATCTGCCGATGGTATAACAATGTGTGAAAGTACAAACTAGTTAAAATTAAAACACTGAACAGTCACATGCAACTTATTAATCGTGCAATTTTTCGTGCATTTGATGTTATTAAACTACTCTGATATGGTGAGGGTGCTCCTGAACTTTGTCTCCGATACTCCGTTTTGCTCCTCCGTCACTCCATGGCCAACTCCGAGTCTTTGAATTTACATTTAATAATATAATTTAAGATGGCATAATTAATTTCTGCAACAGTATACAAATAATTGTTAGTATTGATGTGGATGTGTATGAGTACAAGTACAGTGCGACACACAACCCTATACTCTTTTTGTACTTTTATGTATTTAAGCCATGATTGTATTGGCTCGATTTTACTCAGACGACACGTGATGACACAACGGTGATTTTATTGGTGATACTGACAGTACAAGCAATATGTGTGCAGACAATAAATAGTACTCATGGACTAAATTTAGAATTTCTATATCCGAAAGAAAACATTTTTAGTCACTGTCTATAATTTATTATTCCTTTTGTTTAGAAATTATACTCCCCAAATTTGTAGATAAAGAATACCAACTATGAAACAAGTTGTGCCATTTTTCGAATTCAAATTTCAAATTCATTTTCTAACTCGCTCTAACTTAAATAAATTATGAAGTTATACCCAAAGTAAATTTCCAACACTCTAAAATTTCAACCAATACCCAATTTCTAATATATTATTAGTATAGTTAGTAGTCCTAAGGTCTATGTTAGTCTACACTGTGTGTGCTTTATCTTATGTCGTTATGGACATGGTCAAGTGTGGGGGTAATAACGGCGACCAATCTGATATCTTGTCAGCTTCTAATTTGACTGCTCTTTGCGCACATGCAATCACGAAGCCGTATCGCTGTAGAAAATCAAATCCTAGGATCAAATCCCGTGTGCAGTTCGGAATGATGGAAAATGGCCATTTGCATTCGTGTCCCTCAAACTCAACTGGAAGCTCCACATCCCCTTCAAAATATATTGCTGACATGTTAGCTGATGTAGCTGCCTGAACTCGAGGGGTGGTCACATATAGCTGACTATCTTTCTGCAAGCTCATGAACAGGCGTTTTGTCACTAGTGACATTGAAGCTCCAGTGTCAATCAGTGCTGGGACTGTTTTGCCCAAAATTTGCACGCTCACTATTGGAATATTAATGCTAATGATATCTTGCATGTGTGAGACTGGGCCATTTTCCACTTTCACTTGCACAATCGATTTCAGTATTTCCAGCGATTGTTCCAATTCGCGGACACGATCCTTCAGTGATTGCATGCGTTTTTGCGTATGAGTTCTGTAGATTGGCGGTCGGTTTACCTTTCCCTTGGGTGTCACTACTGATTTGGTCTTTTTGTTTTTCTTTCGAGGTCGTTTGGGTTGAGTATTTGTCCCTACCTCGGTGGTATCAGTCCAGGTGTCCGTGTCAGTAGTCTGTGATTCCGAGTCGCTGTAGTTATTTCGAGACTGACCCTGCTGTTGTGTCCCGGTGTGACTCTTAGGGTTCAGAAGCAGTTTTTCGGAATCTACCATGTCCGTTTTTGACTTCGGGTTTTCAAGCACATTGCTTGTATCAGTCTCATCACAGTCGGGTGGTGTTATCAATATTATTGGTGGTGACACTGCACATGTATGAGTAACAACAGTGTGTGGGGCATGTGACACTTTAGCTTTAAACAGCATTGGGTATATTGTGTGCACCTCTGCCGTTTGACAACTAGCTACCTTCGTTGAGATTCCACCTGCAGTCACGTGATATGTGTGTTCAGGTTCACTAATTTGTTGGTCAGTGTCCAAATGCATCTCCGTATCTAGCATCGCATGCTTAGGGCTAGTGTGCTGCATAGCTATCCACTCATGTGTCACCATGTTCACTTCCTGTGTGTCCCCTACTGGTGTAGCCTGTTCCGTTCCTGTGTTATTTTCAGACTGTACTGCTGTAGGTAACGGTGGTGCACTACCATAGGGTATATACTGTGGGTAGACATACTGTGGTGGATACAGCACAGGTTGTGGCTGCCACTGCGGTGGTGCGTGCATGATAGGATTGCTATTGTGCTGTACATAGTGAATCTGTTCACGTGCATCGTTGTTGTAGCTGCGTGGGCTCATGTTGTTGTTATGTGGTGCATATTGTGTATTATCATTGAATCGTTGTTGTGTGCTATTGTTGGGTGAGTAGCTGCGGTAGTTTCGAGCATAATTTCCATAACGGTTGTCATTGTTCCTCCATCTACCTAGTCTACTCATATTGGCAGGTGGTTGGCGTCGGTTATCAAAGAAGGAGGTGCGGTTCATTCCTTGCCGTGGGCTGCGGCACTCACGAGTAAGGTGACCACGTCTATTGCAATTATTGCACCGTGGAATTTCACGTTCTTGGTAGCCAAAACCGCGTCTGCCAAAATATGCACCCGGACGAACAGGAGAGTAGCTCCGTTGTCTCTCGTTGCTAAAGTGCTCCCCACCTCGCACTTGCCGTTCATTTGTGCTATTTCGAATTTCCAATTTCAAGTCTTGAATGGCTTGCAATAATTTTGATTCAACACTAGACTCGTTTTGCTGTCTGGGTGTGAATGTAGTTCGAGAAATTGGGGGACGTGTTTGTCGATTGAATTGTGCTGGTGTGTGTTCGGATCTGCCTCTTTGACCATTCTGGTCTGTGCTCACTGATTGGACCCATGCAGGGGACGAACAGCCTATCGGGAAAAGCAAATCAAGGAGGTTCACGACCTTGGTCAAGGGAGGCGAGCCTTCGCAATATATAGGCGCAAGTACTTTTTGTACTTCTGGGATCACACCACTGAAAATTTGTTGCGCTACATTTGCGTCTCGCTCGTCTCCGTCAACCCAGATCTCCTGTGCCAATGTTTGAAGCTCCCTCAGGTAGTCCCGTACGGGCTCACCTGCCCGCTGCCGTCGGTCCATGAACTGACGGTGATAGTCATTTTTGGTCATTTTTCGGGCCCCGAAAACTGGTGTCAAATGTTCAACCAATGCACGAAAATTTTGATTAGTCCCCTGGGGCAATTTCGAGGCATAGAGACTAACTCGGCCTCCCAATTTGAAGCACAAAATTCTGCCCCAATGTTCCTCTGGGACCATGGCCATTTGCAGTCGCATGGTGAGGCTCTGAAGCCACTCTTGCAGGGTCAATTTTGTGATGTCATGGTCAAAAACAGGCAAATCTGCGACGAATTTTAGCATCCCCTGTAATTTCTGGGGGTCGTAGGCTGGGGGTTGGGGTTGTTGTGTCCCCACTGGGTTCCCACCAAAATTGCTCGGGTTTATATACCCCGGCATTGGACCAAAATTCGTGATTTTTGATGTTGAAAAGCACTGGTTTTGTTCTCCGTGTAGCCCCGTATTATTCCCCAAATGGAAGGTGTTTTGCGCAATTTGCGGACCCTGCTCCATTCCCAAATTTGTGGGTGTAGACGCATATTGTGTGCGTACTGTAGGGAATTGTGACATTCGTGTTTGGTTCTGTGTTGTAGAGTTCCACTGAAGCTGGGGCTCAGGCTGAATGACATGTGCTTGCTGTTGAAACCCTGTATTGCATGCTGTTTCCACCTGATCGACTGCAAAAATCGGCTGAGTGTATGTGTGTGTAGTGTTTGTGCGTGTGTAGAGGAACATTGGTTCAGTTGGTAGCTCAGATGATTCACTCAATAATTTAGGTGGGCAGAAATTTGGGTATTTGGGCGTGGTAGCCGGAAAGTTGGAACATTTTGGCGTAGTCGCCGGCATGAGAGACTGTTGGTCATTATGCGAGGTGGCTTGCACTGGGGAATTTAGTGCACCGAGCTGCGAGCTCAGTGTGTTGGCTCCGTTTTCAAGCCCCATTGCCGTTACTACTATTTGTTGGCCTTCAGCCAATGCATATGTCGAACCCTGGGGGGGCCGTCTGTGGTTGCGCCCGTGCTTCGCCCCCGGTTTCATTCATTATGTGTGTTGTTGTGTGACTCTGAACCTGCGCCGCTGCGCCTGTTCGGCGCTGTAGATTCGGCTGGTGTGGCCCTTGTAGGTGTGCTGCTCCCTGGACGGCAGCGGACTCCAATTGCTGCGCGAGATTGGCGGCTTGTTTGGCCGCTCGCTTCAGCTCCAGCTTGCGCTTTTGCTCGCGCGTGAATCTGCGGTGGTGTTCCTCGTCAGAGGAGTTATCTGCAAAAGTAACATGGCCGGCGCAAGCGCCCCGGCCTGTTATGTCCCTACCTACTGTGGCACCTACACTCGTGCCTTCAGTGCCCTCAGGCACGTTCAGAGTGACTTGGCCAATGGCCGACTGTTCGGGGTGGGATGGGTCGACTCGGTAGGTCGACGAATCTAAATCCGTACTGTCCGAATTGGGTCGAACTGGTGTGCGTGGGATTCGTGCACCACTTGAGGTATTCATTATGTTCAGAAAAATTCAAAAATTTACAGTGTATATAGTGAAATACTCAAAATGTCTAATTTTCAGCTCCAATCTTTTCACCGGTTGCAAGATCAAAATATAAATTTTGTTCCAAATCAAGGTAAATTCCGTAAATTTGATGTATTAACTTACAATTGAAACCGTTTTCAGAAACTGATCGGAAAAATTTTAACCGAAATCGCGATTTTTGGATATACTGCAAAAATGCTGAAAATCAAGCTAAATTTGTCGAAAAATGTAAAATTTTGGCCAAAAACGTGAAAATTTTGATCAGACAAAATGTACCTAAGTTCGGGATAATACTAGTGACTTATTTTCACCTTGTCCCGGTGAAAATTGTGTAGCTGGAAAAATTCGACTTTCAACCCCTTTAATTTCGAAATTCCAAACTCAGACGTCAAGGCTACAAGGGGCAACAAAATATTAAAAATAACAAGTTTCACAAGTCGATATCAAAAACTAAAGATAATACCTCAGACGTTGCACGCTACAACGTTTTCAATTATGTGGCAGTGTAGAGGCTTGGCTGGTGGGTCCGGTCACTGTCGGTGGTTACGTGAAAATTGCTGACTGGGGCCGTTATCCTTGGAGAACTGGTTT
Source organism: Trissonchulus sp. WLG1_4 (assembly GCA_030248245.1). Lineage (NCBI taxonomy): Eukaryota > Metazoa > Nematoda > Enoplea > Enoplida > Ironidae > Trissonchulus > Trissonchulus sp. WLG1_4. The sequence continues at coordinate 9,308 of JASANF010014768.1, read as the reverse complement.
CCAGGAGTTTCTACAAAATATAGTCTAAAACAACACTAAAAATATACACAGTAGGATTATAATTAAGCAATTTCAAAAGATCGAAATACTAGATTAAAATCAATATTCAAAATCAATAGTCTATTTCACTAGATAGCCGCAAATATCAAGTATATATTCAACACACTAATTTCAACTAGTTCAAAATTTAGTAATTAAATCACAATTTGTAATTGCAAAAATTTATTACAGATCAGCATTAGCAAATTAAACTAATAAAATACGACTATAAAATCTAGAAACAGCAAAGAAAAAATAAACTTGACCGGGACCGAGAGGCTGAATCTTGAAGGGTGAATGTATATAATCTGAAACACTTGAAAATAGCGCACAACAGAAAATTACACTATATATATTCGTCTTATTCTAATAGAAATTGCAAAAAAAAAACATGAAAATAACTAATATGTATAAATTATAAGCATATCTTAATAATATAGATTGAAAAACTAAAGATATATATGCAGAAATTTTGTATTTTCAACAATTTCTAGACAAATGCTATTCAGCCTATATTTTGCTGAAAATCTGGGAATTTTTCCAGAAAAATAGACTAGAACAGGGGGGTAGGGTGTATTTGATGATAGACTAGGGGGGAGTTGACAAAAATCGCAATTCGAAACGAAAATTTCAAAAATTCAAAAATTATATACGTACGTGTTGCTCAAAACGATGTCCTCCAACAGTGTAACTTGAAATGTTTTCGGCGAAAAATTAGACTAAAATCAGCCAAAAATTTTACGGAAAGTGTGTTTTCTAGGATTTTCGCTACCGTAGATTCCGATTCTGGCACTAGAATTTACTTTTAGTCGCTAAATTTTGCAGCAGACCCCTCTCGAAAAATCACAGTTCAGGCTTAGGCTTAGGCTTAGGGGGGGGGGGGGAATTCGTCTGAAAAATCAAAATTCCGGGGCTAGGAGCAGTCACAACTTGCTCCCCTTCTTACACTCTACTCCCCTGACAAAATTCTGTAAAAATTCCGTTAAAATCTACAAAAATCAAATAACACTAAAAATATATAAAATAAACAAACTTACCGTTTTACTTCCAATTTCGCTGAAATTTATCCCAAAATTTTTCCAAAATTACACAGGGAAACCAGTATTTGTGCTCATGAGGGGGGGGGTGTATTATTGTGCAATTGGTTCCACTCACCGGATTTTTAACCGGCAACAAACACAAAATTCGGTAAATTTTAAACAAAAATTTTTGAAATTTGGGCACACGTCGAGGCGTCTTAGGTGCTCCAAAGCCTAGTTCACGGTCGCCACTTTGTTATACTGCGGCCCCCGGACTTATGCCATCCGCGTGAGCTGGCGGGCTAGTCTCAATGTCCGTGACCGGTGCCTAACTGTGCCGGAGAGCGCGCAGTAATAACAACTTGACGCTAGAGGCGTCGAAACTACAGTCTAGAATTTGCTCAGCACTCAGGTTCGGGAGCACTCTAACTATTACCCCTACGGGCCCTAGTAACACGAACACAAAAACCAAGCGTTGGACCAGTACACGCGGACACAAAGCTAAAATCAAGGCTTTATTGGCGAAGCCGATGAGTGCAACAATTTGACAGTGGAACTAATTGCGCATTATAACAGGAAAGGTAACAAACAATGCAGAATTCACTGGACAATCGGCTCCCTAGCTCAGAGAGGACTGTACGCTATTCTCAGATACAATTTATACAGCCTCCACTAATTTTCCCCCCAATATGAAAACACGACTGCCTCCGAACTGCTCCAGCAAGCCAACCGATTAGCTTGCATTGCATTCTTTTTAGCACTTATTCAAACTTTACATTTTAGACTCAGACTCAGTTCCCCCTTTCAGAATATAACTCAAAACATAATTAGAATATAATTAAACTACTTTTTAGACTAAATTTAGGTTCTTAAACTATCACTAAAATACGTGTGAATTAGGCTCAATTGCGCCTTCGTTACTATGACAACTAAACGTGAATAGAGCTCAATGCCAAATGGACTATAAAATGGCTAGGTCAACGAGGGTGGGACCCTGAATATACAACAATAGCATGTCTTTTGTTTAGGAGGGCAATAAACCCAGTCCTTAAGTACATACAAGTATAAACCAGACTTAGGAGTCTATCATAGCATGTCTTTTGTTTAGGAGGGCAATACTCCGGAATATTATCTGAAGAATCCAGGACTTCTGGACCTGCAAGCCATCCGGGACAAAGACACCGACTATTTTCTGCAGGAGCGCCCGCTTTCACATCTCAGCGATTTAACCGTTTCCACTAACGAGTCCTATTCATCTCGTAAGTAGCATTGTATCAAGAGTACATAAGTGTGTCTCACTCTATATAAGATATAATAGTGCATAATAGTGTCTCACTCTCACTCACTCTCTCTCACTCACTCACTCTTACTCTTGATTGTATCGGGCAACCAAAATGGAGACTGTGAAATATGAGCCAAAATTTGACCGAGCGATAAAAACCAAAGGGGGACCCTTGCAGGAAAATAGCATTTTGGCTCCTAGGCAGCATGTTTGCCCACTACTAGAAATGACACCCCCCTGACGCCCTCGCCAGTAAATGTATAAGAAACAACGCTTTAGCATCGAGGTACCTACATGACAACTTCTTAGACCTCACCATAAAATACTCAAGACTTTAGTAACGAATGTCAAGCATAAACGTATTCGCAATTTTGCCATCTAAACTGACATATAGCTTAGAAATCGGTCAAAATATAGCTTGAATTTTTTGCTACTTGAGTAGCACAAAAAACACGACAAATTAAAAAAATAAGTCGGTACAGTAAAAAATCGTAAATCCCCGCGGGGCAAGACCTCTGCCCCGCTCCGCCCCGCGGGGCACCCCGTCCCGTGTCCAACTCTGAGCCAAATCTCGATGTCTGCTGAAATTCACTGACGAAGTTCAAACGATATTTTATTTAAGGCTTTTGCCATAGATACCTTATCTATGGCAAAAAACAGTATATACATACATACTTTTTACCCAAGAGTAAGACATTATATACGCATGGTTCTACCTAGCAGCGTTAGTCATCAAGTTTATAGATTCCAGCTTCTACAGCCTCCTCAACAAAGTGTCAGCAACCCATCAAGATTAACTGAAACAACTTTCCCCTAATTGCTACTTAAGCTGAGTGCTGAGGCTTGCCACGTTTTCGAGCGTGCGCCCCCAAGCTGTCGCGAGGTCTTACACCCAATTAGGCCTGGCCTCAAAACCTAATGTCTTCACTCTACCTTTCATCTATGGCTGTGTTTAAAAAATAGCTGCTCCAGTTTTCAGAGATGTTGAAATCACAAAGACAGGGTATGTGATGTTGATTTATATACTATGAAGTAGGGCAAAAAAGTCAACCCATTTTCAGTTAAGTTAAAGTAAAGGCCATTGCTTCAATTTAAGTTAAAGTTACAGTTAAAGTAAGGATCAGGCATCAATTTCAGTTAAAGTTAAAGTAATCAATGACTTTTATATAACTTTTATTAAAATAACTTTAATTTACAGTTGAAGTAAGGTTGTGTTAATTTAAGTTACCTACTTTACTTAACTTTAATGAAAATGGTTTAACTTTTTTGCTGCATTGTCAAGTGGGCCCAAGTTTTTAATTTAATTTTTAGTACATAAGTACCAACTTTTTCGGAATTTTGACGATCACTGACTATTGGGAAAAATAAAGTAATGTTGACCTGACAGTTAAACCCCCCAATAAGTAGAGAACGGAAAATGGAGGCGCCTGGAAATCTGGAATAGAACTCGAACCGATGGCGTCGACGTCAAGAATGCTAACCACTACACCACAGCCCCAAGTCTCGCATAACTTAGCTTATTTTTCATTTAGGTATATCACTTATACATATATAAGTGTACATACATGTAACGGGATCAAAATTTTGGGGGGCCTCTCCGGCCAAATTTAGGGGACCCTCCTCCCCTGATCGACCAAAAATACCCTAAATTTTGCCAAATTTTGTAAATTTTTCTCAAAAAGTGCCAATTTGTCTAAATTTTGGGGACCCTCCCCGCCGGCCCCTCAATTTTTGGGAGGGGGGTCTTCCCCATTTTTCCACATACACGTCTTTAAGTGTACGTTATAACACGGTGTAGCGTACAGCAGTCAGTATTTTATACGCACTGTTACGTGAAGCGCCAAGTGCATGAACGAGTTCAACTTGTAGTCAATTTCAGCGAGCATCAGCCGCCAGCAAACAGATGATCGGGACGAAGCCGAGCTAATGAACGTGATGTCCTCTATGAATGTGATGCCGGGGACGCCGCTGCAGAATGGACTCAGTCTGCCCAACACGGACTTCGGGTTCCAGCCCACCACGGCGACCGGGAAGTACCTGGCCAAGACCCTGGGACCCATACTGACCAAAGCCCTGGCTGAGGTGGTCATCAAACGACCCAGCGATCCCATCCAATACCTCTCCGAGTGGCTCTACAAGTACAACGACCAGATGGAAGAACAAAAGGCCGCCGCTCAAAGCAAAGTGAGAATTCTGAAGGGGCCGGGATTCGAACCAGGAGCCTTGTGGGTCGAAATGGAACGTACTAACCACTATACCACTAATCCTTTGAGTTTGAGGTTAATGCTGCAGCGTTCCTGAGACCGACCGCTAAAACCAAGAGTAAGTACATGATGGTAACACTCTCCCCAATCCCCTGGGGCTTGTTGCGCAACAGTCATAAGCAATAGGTTCATATGCTAAATGCGGTAGAAACGCTGAACATGCGTACAAAAACAATATAAATTTGATGCATTTATGTTTTAGACTATGAACGGTGAAGCGTAGAAGACAGAATAGTTCTGTGACCCGTCATCATTCATAAATACTGTATCGTGCTAACTGTGCAGAATTCGTTGAGTCCGTTCGTAATTCGGAAAAAACTCTGATTTTAGACATTAATTTTTGATAAACTATAACTATACTGCGAAATGAATCCTCAAACAAGTACGAACTGGCTTTGCTATGTAAGTCTAGCACACGGTCTGTTATAAATATGCCTAGTATATTATATATAATTTAATTTGTATACTTGTCCGCAAGGGTGTCCATTTTGTCCGGAGTCACTATAGAAGATGCCAACAAGTGGACAAAAGCTAATGGCTGTATTCGCTACAGTTTTTGTGCACTTTGCTTACGGACAATCCCTTTCGGACAGGACAAATTAGTATGGCTCTATACGGTGGAATGCACAAAGGCAGTCTGGGGTCGTATTCTCAAAAGTACCTGCAGGTAAAGTTAGGCTAACTTTACCCACAGGTAAAGTGAAGGTAAATTCTGTGGGTAAACTTGAAATTAAAAACATGGTTAACGTAGTCAATTGAGATTAACAAGTAGCCCCCAAATGGGGCAAGGTTCCTTCCCCAGTGTCTACTTTTCAGATTTAAAAAAATTTGTTTTTTTCCATACTTTTACTGTCAGCTACTACAGTCTACATTGCGTATCTTAATCTACTATTCTTAAGTATATACACTGCGTATCCTAATTTATGCCCTAGCTTATTTCTTTAATTTAACTATATACGTACAAAAAATGTTGCAGGATGTTAAGCACCCCGCTGCATCGAGCCATTCGGCCCAAAAGTTGCACTTTGATCTGAGCTGAGCACATCAGCTCTAAGAAGCGATAAATAGTGACTTTCAGGGCACTTATATACTGCAAGTGAAACATTACGGTGCCGAGCTGTAAAAATACAGTACTGCAATGAACTACGTCGATTATTGATTTTCATGCATACACGCAGACAAAAATCAGCAAGCAGCTCCCAAGCTGAAAATACACACAAAACATACTGGCTATGCAGCCTGCCCAGCAGCGTTTAACGCTGTGAATAGTTAGTTTCAAAACAATAGTTTCTTCTCTAGAAGGAACAAAAATTTGCACAATACACTAACTTTAGCGGAACAAGATAAAGCACTTTTCTGGCCGGAATATTAAAGGTCACCTTTAGCTATCACGTTGGCTTTAGCCGTTGTTTGAGAATACGACTTAATACCTTCACCTGTAGGTAAAGGTAGCCTAACTTTACCTCCACGTAATTTTGAGAATACGGCCCTGAGCTGTCTTGCTAAACAGACTAAAGGCGACTGAAAGATACCGTTTTAGATTAGATGCTTTATGCATTCCACAAGTGTTTTGTATTGCGTTAGTAGAACAGACATGGGCACATTAGATCAGAGTTTAGCCAATCAAAATGCAGTCTTGGTGAATTTCGGATAGCAAATTGAAACACTTTTCACGTCAACTTTTCTCAGTTTAAAAATAGTCTCAATAATTTCGGTAAACAGTTTCGTAAAACTAAATTTACAAATCATCACAAATGGCATGCGCTCTAAATAGCTGATGAAAATTAAACCATGCTGATACCCCCCCCCCCCCCGGCGTATTTGTCTACTTCATACTGTGTGTTCACGTTAGACAGCGCTAAGTTGTACACGTTTTGTGATTCTCAACCGTTAGATTACTGTATGTCTCAATAATTGCATTGCTTTTCTTATGCTAGTGCTTTAGATGCATTACCACACACCCATAATCACGATTGCACTGTTTTGTACAGCACATGTGCTATTATATGGCGCTAATAAACTATTTATCGTTGAATTTCGTGATGGTTCAGTATATCTCAGTATCAAAGCAAACTCAAGTGCACTGTCAGTCAATGGAAAATCCGGTTTTAAAACCCCTCTTCGCAGCTCAGCACAGTTTTCACTTCTTAACAAAAACGTGTTGTATACTGAAGCCAGAAAAAAAACCAAAACGTCAGTGTGTTAATTTTTCAGCTAATCCAGTGTGTTAGTCCGAATTTTTATGATCCCTTAAGCCTGTTTCACATGATGGGGAAAACGCGTGGGGTGCCCCTTGGGGTACCCCATGGGGTGCCACATGGTGCCACATGATGCCCCTCGGGGTGCCCCGAGGGGCACCATGTGGCATCGTGTGACACCCCATGGGGTGCCCCGAGGGGCACCATGTGGCATCGTGTGACACCCCATGGGGTGCCCCGAGGGGCACCATGTGGTATCGTGTGACACCCCATGGGGGGCCCCGCGGGGCACCATGTGGCATCGTGTGACACCCCATGGGGTGCCCCACGTGGGGAAAATCAGTATCGCTCGCCGTGCGTTTTTCCATGTGGCACCACATGCGACAGCCAATTAGTAAGCACTGTTGATGATCACGTGACTTTATACAAATGCTTAAAGGACAATTTTAGGGCTTAAACTCAATCATTTTAGTTAATTTTTTCACATTTGGTTAGTCTATTACGGCTTTTACGAATACGTAGCTCATGAATTATATTTAAGTAAGCTACAAAATTTAAATAATTTTTATAAATTCTTACACGTAATTTATGCCCAAGGCACATATCACATATGTCAAAATTCAATGTAATACCTTCGTTTTTGTAAATACTTAGTATTTTGACCGTTTACGCGCCTAAAATTTCAAACTCCCGCGCGTTCATGCCCCATCGTGTGAATACGTTACCCCAGGGGAATCCCCGGGGGACACCACACGGTGCCACATGGTGCCCCTCGTGGCACCCCCATGGGGTGTCACACGATGCCACATGGTGCCCCTCGTGGCACCCCATGGGGTGTCACACGATGCCACATGGTGCCCCTCGGGGCACCCCATGGGGTGTCACACGATGCCACATGGTACCCCGCGGGGCACCCCTTGGGGTGTCACATGGGGTGCCCCACGTGGGGATTCCCCACGTTTTTCCCCATCGTGTGAAACAGGCTTTAGTCCGATAACTTTCAAAAGCGTTGACTAAAAACTAAACAGCTGGCTTATTTTATCTACTTTATTTTAATATAACATGCATTCCTAAACCCGGGACATAACTGTTTGATTCGGCAAAGGCAGCGATTGTCGATGCTACATGCTACCTATGCAACTAGGGGCCCATTCCTTTACCGGATTAAAGGGTTAATTTCAATCGGACTAAACGGTTTAAAAATTAAGCGTAAAAATATCATTCTAAAACCTCCGGATTAAACAGACTTAACTTTTAGCGCGCTGCATATCAATTGGAATAAAAAGGATTTAACTATGTTCGCTAATGTTAACCGTGCATGTTAAATCGGTTTAGTCCATTTGTCGTTTTGGAATGGTGGTTTCGGAATGCCCAGAGCATCTCGCGCTAGGCAGCCTGATTCTGACACCTTCTTGTTTTTTGATCATTGCTCGAGTTACGTGCATCGTAGAGAGATCGCGAAACCACCATTCGATAGAGAAATGAATGGTGAACAAAACATAATCAGTCGATTAAGGGTCTGGGACGCACCGTTTTTGCGTTATAAGCGCTCAAAGCTGAGAATTTTTAAAAATTTGCGCCATCGCTCAGGCATAATATGTTACCTCATCCTAGAGTATGAACACAGCAACTGTGCGCCTGCCGTAGTCAATGCTAGAAATAAACTACATTATCCGCTGTATCTGATGCACATAAAGCAGACTGCCGGAGCTGCATTTAGATTTCGTAATGTGGCCTCAAAGAAAATACTACCTTTGCGATGAAAAAAAGTCAAATTTGCACATTGCTTAAATGAGCATAGGCTTCGCTGTGTGGCAGTAGGACTAAAATTGCCGGCCAAATGCGAAGACCTTCAATTCCCCATAAAAACAGCTAAAAGATCTTGTCACTATTGAATAAACTAGTCAAGTTGCATAGCCCTAGGATAGTTCATCGTGGGGTATCTCCCACCTTATCCTTTGGGCATGATAGGGTTATAAAAAAAACTGAATTGCAAATTTTTCAGTCGGCGAGCTCAAAAATGAGCAATTTGAAGTTAGTATTACTAAAAAATAACAACTAAAATGAAAACGGTACAAGATTTGCAAGTCAGCGTTCTCTAATTAACCCTTTAATGCCCAGAGTATCACTGGCTAGACAGCCTCATTCTGACACCTTCTAGTTTTTTGGACATTGCTCGAGCTACGTGCGTCGTAGAGATATCGCAAAACTACCATTCGATAGAGATATGAATGGTGAACAAAACATAATCAGTCGATTAAGGGTCTAGGACGCACCGTTTTTTCGCGTTATAAGCGCTCGAAGCTGAGAATTTTTTAAAAATTTGCGCCATCGCTCAGGCATACTATTAACGCACCTAAGAGTATGAACACAGGCAACTGTGCGCCTGCCGTAGTTGAATGCTAGAAATAAACTACATTATCCGCTGTATCTGATGCACATAAAGCAGACTGCCGGAGTTGCATTTAGATTTCGTAATGTGGCCTCAAAGAAAATACTACCTTTG